>JAGFNQ010003633.1:0-49372 GCA_024364735.1 Boesenbergia rotunda
GTCGATATTTTTAATTGAAAAAGGCTTTGTAAGAGGCCAAATAGACCCTACACTATTTCTACGGAGAGATGGTGACAATATTTTTGTAGCTCAAGTCTATGTCGATGACATAATTTGTGGCTCAAACAATAAGGGCTATTAAATGAATTCATTGGACACATGGAAAGTGAATTTGAAATGAGTCTAGTGGGAGAGTTGACTTTCTTCCTTCGACTTGAAATCAAACAAACCTGAGATGGTATCCATGTGCATCAATCGAAATACACACAAGAAATGCTCCGTAAATTCAATATGAGTGATTCAAAAGAGGTGACCACTCCCATGGCTACAAACACAAGATTAGACAATGATGAGAGTGGTAAACCCGTCGATTTGACTCAATATCGGAGTATGATAAGTAGTTTGTTATACCTTACAGCTATCCGACCTGATATTCTTTTCGCTGTGGGTATGTGTGCTAGGTATCAAGTTTGTGCCAAGGAATCTCACTTAATCGCTGTTAAGAGAATTTTGAGATATCTTAAAGGCACAATAAGAGTCGGTCTTTGGTACCCTCGTACCGAATCTTTTGATTTAATTGGCTATACCGATTCCGACTATGCTGGATGTAAGTTGGATCGGAAAAGCACAAGTGGGGGTTGCCAATTTCTGGGATCATCTTTAGTTAGTTGGTCAAGTCGGAAACAACATTGTGTTGCTCTCTCCACGACCGAGGCAGAATATATCGCCATGGGAGAGAGCGTATCACAATTGTCGTGGATGATTCACACTCTAGAGGACTATGGATTAAGTTACAAAAGTGTGCAAGTGTTGTGTGACAACATTAGCACAATTAATCTAACCAAGAATCCAGTCCATCATTCTAGGACCAAACATATTGAGGTGTGTCACCACTTCATTAGGGATCATGTTGCTAGGGGAGATATTATACTCGCACATGTAGAGTCCAAGTCAAACCTCGCTGACATTTTCACTAAACCACTCCCCGAAAATGAATTTAGTTTCTTAAGAAGGGAGTTGGGAATGTGTCGCGCTTCATAGTTTTCAAAATGCATTCAAAACCCTTCATGATTATTTCAAAATTGTTGGGAAACAATTGGGTAACTTTGGGGACATCTCACACAAACTATAAGGTTTACCAAAACGTTTTTGTTTGTTAGATATGGGGTGAGATGCTAGGATCAACTCAATTTCTCAAAATGTCAATGCATCCCTTGAGAAATTAAGTTGACGAGATAAAAATCACTTCGGTGACTAAGTATGGGGAAAACCAATGCATAACATATGTGTATTTGGCTTCATGATCATACTTGGACATTCCAATCAAGGAAACTTGATTGGAAACTTGAATTTGGCACAATCTTGGTTAAAACTTGTTTGAATGATTGTTGATTGAGTTTGACTCCATTTGGATGGAGCAAAGTGTTTGCTTAAACCATAAGGACCTTTGATCCTTGTTTAGGGATCAATTTTTGTCAAGGGATTGTTGGTGCAGATTGCACCCAAGTCAAACCTGTGTTTTGATATTGGCAAAAGGGTTCAAAAGTTAAGGGTTAATTGGTGTCTAACAAGTTTCTTGAGTGTACAGGAAAAGCCCTAGCGAAGGAATGCTAGGCACTGGCGAAGGACTGCCAGAATGGAAAAGCCCTAGAGAAGGAATGCTAGGCACTGGCGAAGGACTGCCAGAATGGACAAAGCCCTAGCGAAGGAATGCTAGGCACTGGCGAAGGACTGCCAGAAGAAAAGACCTAGCGAAGGGCTGCTAGGCACCAAGCGAAGGGCAGCTTGGTACCTCAAGACCTGGCGAAGGACTGCTGGGCAAAAGTCCAACTGGAGGATCCGGTTGGCACCAGGTAAATTCTCCCGAGAGGAGTAGGTGAGGACGCGTTCCCCTTGAGGGAACATTAGGCGTCGGTTCGACCTAGGGCTCCATTTTGGAGACCAAAGTCAGAACCAAGACAGCTGAGGCTGTATAACCTATTATTTTATTATTTATTGTGTTTTGGACTAACCCTGGATGCAGGACCGAAGGAACGAGTGTCTGCAGCTCAGAATGCCTCAAAGGAGTGAGGCAACCGCTGACCAGGGCGCCCGGAGTGTCCCGGGCGCCCCCATGGTGACCACAAAACACAACAATGCAAGAAAGACTTCGACAGTACATACACAGGACGCCCCCGCTGTCCCGGGCGCCCCCATTGCAAATCAACTCTGTCGCGACTGCGCTACATGCACAGGGCGCCCCCGCTGTCCCGGGCGCCCCCAGCCAGATTTACCAAAGAAGACTCAGCGCTGCGGATAAGAGTTGGCCGAGTCAACTAGGGCGCCCCCAGCGTACAGGGCGCCCCAGTCAAGACCTTATCCCGAGGTTCAAGGGATAAGTGGTTGACTGCGCTTTGTATGGATCTGCTGCCACGTGGGAGGGCGCCCCCGTCGACCAGGGCGCCCCCAGGCCCTATATAAAGTGCCCTCGACCTCCTTCTTCAAAGCATCAATCACTGCGACACTTCTGCGCTCTTCTGCTTCCGCGACACGCTCCAGAAATCTTCCAACTCGAGCTGACGATGTCCCGCTGCTCCGAAACTTCGATCTACACCGGACGTTGGTAACGAAGAGCTGTATTTAAAGTTTACTAAACTGTTCTTGTTATTATCTTTCCTGTAAACTTTTACGAACTTATAGAATTGCCCGCAGAAAACGGTCAACGACCGTGGGCCTTGGAGTAGGAGTCGACCCAGGCTCCGAACCAAGTAAAACGACCGTGTTAGCGTTGTTTTTGCTCTGTTTTATTCCGCAGCGCACTTACTTTTTTTAAATCCGAACGATTTGCGACATTCACCCCCCCTCTCTCGCATTTCTCGATCCAACAAGTGGTATCAGAGCGGGGAATTCAAACTTGGTGCAACCACCAGTTTGAAAATTTTTCGGATTTCTTTCGTTTTTCTCTCTCAATTTTTTTTTAAATTTTCGTTCGAATTTTTCTTTCAAGGCTGGTGCAACACCCCTTGGAATTATTTTTATTTCTTTTCTTCCCGCACTACTAATCCAAGACCAAGTCTTGGAATATTCTTGTTTTTTTTTATTTCAGAACGAATGGCCATCCAAGAAGGCTTTAGCACCGCCAGACCTCCACTTTTCAGTGGAGAAGACTTTCCTTACTGGAAAAGTCGAATGGAGGTCCACCTGAAAACCCAGGTGGATATGTGGATAATCATCTAGTCTGGACTGATGATTCCCACAAATGCTGATGGCGTACCACAAAACTACTCAGAGTGGGACACAGCCCTCAAACGCAAAATTGAAGCTGACGCCAAGGCAACTCAGACTCTTCAATGCGGACTGACAAAAGAGGAGCTGAACCGCGTAGGCCCATTCAACAGTGCCAAGGAGCTATGGGCTAAACTGATCGAGCTCCACGAAGGAACTTCAGATACAAGGATCAGCAAACGGGACCTGCTACTGAACAAGCTCTTCACTATCAAAATGGCAGATAACGAAACAGCAGCCCAGCTCCATGCCAGAATCCAGGAATTGATGAACGGTCTTCACGCAATAGGTCACCAGGTTCAAAACCGTGATCTTATAAGGTATGCGCTAAACGCATTCCCTAGGACCACCTTGTGGGCATCTATGGTAGATGCATACAAGGTCTCTAGAGATCTTTCAAAAATTAAGTTAGATGAGTTATTCTCTGAACTTGAACTGCATGAACAAACTAACTGCAATTTGGCCGAGAAAAGTATAGCTTTCTTTGCAGGGAAAACAGGAAGAATGACTAAGAAGAAAACTCAAGTTGAACCCGAGTCTACCTCAGATTCAGAAACAGAAGATCAAGAAGAAGATCAATCTGAACTGGTCCGGCTAGCTCGAAGCTACTACAAAAAGTTGAAGAACCAAACCAACACACGGAGAACAAGCCGAAGAAAGGATGAACCAGCTGAACCAGCAACTGACAAACACAAGCCCAACGTAACCTGCTACGAATGCAAGAAGAAGGGCCACTACAAGACTGAGTGTCCAAGTCTAAAGGAGTCCAAAAAGACCAGAAAGAAGAAGGACCTCCAAGCAACCTGGGACGAGTCTTCCTCAGAAGAAGAAGAAGAAGCACCCCAGTCCAATCTTCTAGCCCTGACCGCTTCGGATCAAATCGATACTGACTCAGACTCAGACCGGGACGACGGCAAGCTGACATTTTCCGACGACGGCGAAATAAGGGTAACGGGTTTTTCGAAATTACAATTGAATTCACTTATTTCCTATCTATCCCGAGATTTGGCGAAAGCCAAACTCCGAATCGAGTCCCTCCGACAGGAAGTAAAACTCCTGAAAGAGGGAGCTGATTCTAAATCCTTAACTGAGATACTTCAGGAAGGAACCCCTGATCAAGTTGAAAAACTTGAATCAGAGAATTCCTCCCTGAAAACTCAAGTTAAGGACTTAAGAACAGCTTTAGAACGATTCACTTCTGGTTCCAAGAATCTTGTTCTGATTCTGGGAAAACAGAAGTCTGTTCTAAACTGATCCGGACTTGGCTATAGAACCAAATCTCGGCAAAGATCTTACTTTGCTGTACTGAACCAGTCAAGACCTAAGGTTCAGGCATGGGTGCCAAAACTGTGCCTGACTAAACCAACTGGTTCAAATCAATTTTGGATCCCCAAGGACAAGATTCACATCTTGCCTAACCCATACAGAGGCTTTAGTCCAGGGGGAGCCAAAATCAAAACAATTTTTATAATTAGATAATTTTTTAATTGATTGATTGTTTGTTTATTTAATTTTTGCAAATTGCCATGCTTAGATTTAAGGAATACTTAGATTTAAGGACTAGATTACTTGAAACTTGAAAACATAGTATTGGGAGGAGGTGAGATGATAGTACGTTGGGGAAACCAACTCTAATAAGATCAAGTCTACTTGGTCTCTTTAGACTGGTGAAACCAGCCGAAGCTACCGATCCAAGACCCAAGCTAGTTAGACCAGAAAATGACCTAATTTAATTTGAAAATGAAATTTCATTAAAAGGCTTTGTCAAGGAAAGGGTGGATGATCCCATAAGGCTACGGCCAAAGAAGGCCTTGTGCCTCGCCAAGACCTGGAAGCCAATTTCTGAAATTCAAATTCAAATTATCTTTTGTCAAATTCGAACCTAACTCAAATTTCAAATAATTATAGATTCTAATCTGTTTTCAAAACTTATTTCTTTTTCAAAAATCACTTAATCTATTTTTCAAAATTTCTAAACTTATTTGTTTTCAAATCTGTTTTCAAAACTAAAATAACATTTTCAAAATAAATTAAAATTCCTTTTCAAAATTAATTTTTACCCTCAAACCTGTCTCACAAAAACCTTAAGGTTAACGTGTTTGAAGACCCTAGATTCAGTGAGACAGGAAAATTAAGCTCAAATTAAACCATCTTACTTACGCCTTCTTAATCATGGTCAAACTATAATTAACATAGTCAAACATGGTCAAACACAGTCAAACGAAGTCAAACAGTCAAACCTGTTCAAAACGTTCAAAAGGCTGCTACCTAGGGCGCCCTGACCGTCCCGGGCGCCCCCAACTGCACAAAGTCAAAGGCTGCTGAAAGCAGTCCATGAGGGCGCCCGTAACCTGTCGGGCGCCCATGACAACACTGCAACATACCAACTCCAGTCAAAGCAGCAAAAGCTGACTTTTGACCGACTTGACAAGGGCGCCCGTGACCTGTCGGGCACCCCTATGCACTTCTGTCCCTCATGCTGATTAAAGCAGCCAAAAAGGCTGCATTCAACTACTTTGACCAGGGCGCCCGGAACCTCCCGGGCGCCCCCCATAAAACCCCTATAAAAGGGACCCGAGTCTCCTTCTCCTCCCACACCACATCTCACACTTCTTCTTCCCCTTGCCTCATTCTTGTGGATCAAGTGAACCCTAAAGCTTCCCTTGCCTCAACCATGCCTCCAAGGTATGAAATTTACTTTGGGTACTTAATTTTTGTTATTTTTTTCCCTTAATTACAAATTCTATGTCAATCATGCCTCTTCCTATAATCTAAGTTTTTATTCTCAATTTGCTTACTTTCTTCTTAACTAGAAAACGCCGAGCAGTTCAGTCGAACCCCGGTAACGAGCCCAGTCCCGACCCTAGGTTTCCAACCCTAGAACTTTGTAACAAATTCGCCCGAACCACCTACGTTCTGATTAAGACAAGTTACCTTAACCGTCATTTCTTTTCCCAATCCTGTCCAGTCGCAATGT
Source organism: Boesenbergia rotunda (assembly GCA_024364735.1). NCBI lineage: Eukaryota > Viridiplantae > Streptophyta > Magnoliopsida > Zingiberales > Zingiberaceae > Boesenbergia > Boesenbergia rotunda. The sequence goes on from JAGFNQ010003633.1 coordinate 6,242, forward strand.
CCGCAATTAACTTCTATCAACTGGAAAACCTTGTATTCTGCACACAGTCAATCAACAACACCCTATGTGCAGAATTCTATAACAACATAGTTAGGCAAGACCACTTGAGCTTCGTCACTACCGTTCAAGGAATGCCCTTGAACATCACTCCTACCCTACTGAACCGATTTCTGGGACTCCGACCATCTCAGTCCATCTTCTGTTGCTACCCTCCAAGGAACCTGCCTTTCGATGCCCCCTACTCTCATATTGACCTGAACACCTTATACAACTATTTCTTTGGGGAAGCCATGGACCCTGCAGGAGGGCAGTTCCACTCCACTCGACTCCCGATTCAGGACTACGCTCTCTATAGAGTGATTGTCCGTTGCATCCTTCCTTTGTCCACCAGGGACATAGCCACCATGAGACTCTTTCACACCTTTCTCCTCTATGCCCTTATCCACCATCTAGACATAGATATAGGCCTTCACATCTTTCACTGTATCCTGCATGCCTCTAGTGTGTCCACTCAGGGACGAGTCCGCACCCCCTTCTGCCATGTCATCACCTGGATCCTCCACCATCACGGCCGAAACATCACTGACGGCGAGATTACCACGATGACCGACTTCGACGAGATAGGATATAGGAACTTTTCCTTAGCCGGTATAGATGTCTCGGGCACCGGGGTTCTGACTTGGAGACGCCGACCAGCCGCACAGGACATTGCAGACGAGGAGGTCGACATTGCCGACTTAGCAGCAGAGTTAGGTCAGCCCGATCCTCCGACACTCTACGAGCGAGTATCCCTTCTCGAGACACAGGTTCAGTCACTCCGGGAGGAATCAGAAGCTTACCACCTTGAGCAGTTGGAAACTAATCAGGGCTACTATACCGAGTATATGAGCGCGTTTGCAGCAGAAAGGGACGAAAGAAACACCCAGTATGAGGAAATGATGACCATGCTTAGATCCTGGCATCCAGGCTCCCCTGATCAGCCTGGTCCCTCTTCCTAGATGACTTGGACGTGTACCTATTTGACTATCCCTACTGAGTAGGGTTGACTTCTGTGGACTTGTACTAGACTTCTGTTTGACTTATGCTTATCCTAGCTTGGCTTGTTTATTTCTGAATTGATTAAGTTAGGGTTATGCTTAGTAGAATAGAATCATTTGTTTTTTTAAATTTTAAATTGATTTTAAAATGTCTTAAATTGATCTTAAAATGTCTTAATTGATTTTAAAATGTCTTCTTTGTTAAAAATGTTTTACTTTGATTTTAAAATTTTTTTACTTAGTTTTATTTCAAAAACTACCCCCTTCAAAACTAGGGTTTTCTTCGAAATGGAATTAGCCTAGGCTCTAACCCTAGAACTGCATGCACCTATAGATCTAGAAGCCAGCATCTCACAAGCACCTTAGGGTACTTTGAGTGATAACCTAGAAAGGGTTGAGATGCTTAGGTCTTTGCCTTAACTCAAGATGCTTTAAGTCAGTGCATCTGCAGTAGTTGGGGCACTAAATACAAACTGAACAGCAATCAAGTTAAGTATCAAGATTAGAAAATCTAACTTGAACAAAAACACTTAACTTGACTAACCCTAGCAAAAGCTACTGTTTATAACAGTTAGTAAGTAGCTAATTGGGTTAGACATGTCCCTAAAGATGAAACCAGACTTAGGTCTTAGTTTGTTCAGTACAGCAAATGCTTTATTATTGCAAATATTTCTTCTGCATTTTTTTGATATATGTCAAAGGGGGAGAGTTGGAAAGGAAACAGGGAACAAAAATGTTTTTCCAAAATTTCTAACTCTGAAAGCTTAATTTATTTGCTTAAAATTCCTTTTGCTCTGAATGCTATTAATTTTTGCTTAAAATATTCACTGAAAAGCTTTTTCTAATGTCTGAAATTTTTTCTATCCTGAAAAGTTTTCTAAGTTTGAAAAAGTTTTCCAAGTCTCGAATCTTTCTAAGTATGAATTTTTAAGCCTGAATTTTTTTGTGCTTAAAAACAAGAGTTTTCAAAAACTGAAAAAGTCTAAGTTTAAAAAAAGTTTTCCTAAACTCAAAATTTGCTAAAATATGAAAACTTCTTCAAACTTAGAACATTTTTTTAAAAACTCAGCCAATACTTAAAAAGTCTTTCTATAATAAAAAGTATTTAAACTAAAACCACCTACTTTTGAAAAACCTAGGGGGAGATTACTTCCAGGGGAGGGAATCTAACTTAGGATTTCAATTTCAGCATTTTTCCTTAACCTTTTGAACTAGGTTGCCATATATCAAAAAGGGGGAGATTGTTGGTGCAGATTGCACCCAAGTCAAACCTGTGTTTTGATATTGGCAAAAGGGTTCAAAAGTTAAGGGTTAATTGGTGTCTAACAAGTTTCTTGAGTGTACAGGAAAAGCCCTAGCGAAGGAATGCTAGGCACTGGTGAAGGACTGCCAGAATGGAAAAGCCCTAGCGAAGGAATGCTAGGCACTGGCGAAGGACTGCCAGAATGGACAAAGCCCTAGCGAAGGAATGCTAGGCACTGGCGAAGGACTGCCAGAAGAAAAGACCTAGCGAAGGGCTGCTAGGCACCAAGCGAAGGGCAGCTTGGTACCTCAAGACCTGGCGAAGGACTGCTGGGCAAAAGTCCAACTGGAGGATCCGTTTGGCACCAGGTAAATTCTCCCGAGAGGAGTAGGTGAGGACGCGTTCCCCTTGAGGGAACATTAGGCGTCGGTTCGACCTAGGGCTCCATTTTGGAGACCAAAGTCAGAACCAAGACAGCTGAGGCTGTATAACCTATTATTTTATTGTTTTATTGTGTTTTGGACTAACCCTGGATGCAGGACCGAAGGAACGAGTGTCTGCAGCTCAGAATGCCTCAAAGGAGTGAGGCAACCGCTGACCAGGGCGCCCGGAGTGTCCCGGGCGCCCCCATGGTGAACACAAAACACAACAAGACAAGAAAGACTTCGACAGTACATACCCAGGGCGCCCCCGCTGTCCCGGGCGCCCCCATTGCAAACAACTCTGTCGCGTCTGCGCTACATGCCCAGGGCGCCCCCGCTGTCCCGGGCGCCCCCAGCCAGATTACCAGGAGACTCAGCGCTGCGGATAAGGTTGGCCGAGTCAACCAGGGCGCCCCAGCGTCAGGGCGCCCCAGTCAAGACCTTATCCCGAGGTTCAAGGGATAAGTCGGGACGCGCCTTGTGGATCTGCTGCCACGTGGGGGGGGCGCCCCCGTCGACCAGGGCGCCCCCAGGCCCTATATAAAGGGCCCTCGACCTCCTTCTTCAAGCATCAATCACTGCGACACTTCTGCGCTCTTCTGCTTCCGCGACACGCTCCAGAAATCTTCCAACTCGAGCTGACGACGTCCCGCTGCTCCGAAACTTCGATCTACACCGGACGTCGGTAACGAAGAGCTGTATTTAAAGTTTACTAAACTGTTCTTGTTATTATCTTTCTGTAAACTTTTACGAACTTATAGAATTGCCCGCAGAAAACGGTCAACGACCGTGGGCCTTGGAGTAGGAGTCGACCCAGGCTCCGAACCAAGTAAAACGACCGTGTTAGCGTTGTTTTGCTCTGTTTTATTCCGCTGCGCACTTACTCTTTTTAAATCCGAACGATTTGCGACATTCACCCCCCCTCTCTCGCATTTCTCGATCCAACAAGTGGTATCAGAGCGGGGAATTCAAACTTGGTGCAACCACCAGTTTGAAAATTTTTCGGATTTCTTTGTTTTTCTCTCTCAATTTTTTTTAAATTTTCGTTCGAATTTTTCTTTCAAGGTTGGTGCAACACCCCTTGAAATTATTTTTATTTCTTTTCTTCCCGCACTACTAATCCAAGACCAAGTCTTGGAATATTCTTGTTTTTTTTTATTTCAGAACGAAATGGCCATCCAAGAAGGCTTTAGCACCGCCAGACCTCCACTTTTCAGTGGAGAAGACTTTCCTTACTGGAAAAGTCGAATGGAGGTCCACCTGAAAACCCAGGTGGATATGTGGATAATCATCCAGTCTGGACTGATGATTCCCACAAATGCTGATGGCGTACCACAAAACTACTCAGAGTGGGACACTGCCCTCAAACGCAAAATTGAAGCTGACGCCAAGGCAACTCAGACTCTTCAATGCGGACTGACAAAAGAGGAGCTGAACCGCGTAGGCCCATTCAACAGTGCCAAGGAGCTATGGGCTAAACTGATCGAGCTCCACGAAGGAACTTCAGATACAAGGATCAGCAAACGGGACCTGCTACTGAACAAGCTCTTCACTATCAAAATGGCAGATAACGAGACAGCAGCCCAGCTCCATGCCAGAATCCAGGAATTGATGAACGGTCTTCACGCAATAGGTCACCAGGTTCAAAACCGTGATCTTATAAGGTATGCCCTAAACGCGTTCCCTAGGACCACCTTGTGGGCATCTATGGTAGATGCATACAAGGTCTCTAGGGATCTTTCAAAAATTAAGTTAGATGAGTTATTCTCTGAACTTGAACTGCATGAACAAACTAACTGCAATTTGGCCGAGAAAAGTATAGCTTTCTTTGCAGGGAAAACAGGAAGAATGACTAAGAAGAAACTCAAGTTGAACCCGAGTCTACCTCAGATTCAGAAACAGAAGATCAAGAAGAAGATCAATCTGAACTGGTCCGGCTAGCTTGAAGCTACTACAAAAAGTTGAAGAACCAAACCAACACACGGAGAACAAGCCGAAGAAAGGATGAACCAGCTGAACCAGCAACTGACAAACACAAGCCCAACGTAACCTGCTACGAATGCAAAAAGAAGGGCCACTACAAGACTGAGTGTCCAAGTCTAAAGGAGTCCAAAAAGACCAGAAAGAAGAAGGCACTCCAAGCAACCTGGGACGAGTCTTCCTCAGAAGAAGAAGAAGAAGCACCCCAGTCCAATCTTCTAGCCCTGACCGCTTCGGATCAAATCGAGACTGACTCAGACTCAGACCGGGACGACGGCAAGCTGACATTTTCCGACGACGGCGAAATTAGGGTAACAGGTTTTTCGAAATTACAATTGAATCCGCTTATTTCCTATCTATCCCGAGATTTGGCAAAAGCCAAACTCCGAATCGAGTCCCTCCGACAGGAAGTAAAACTCCTGAAAGAGGGAGCTGATTCTAAATCCTTAACTGAGATACTTCAGGAAGGAACCCCTGATCAAGTTGAAAAACTTGAATCAGAGAATTCCTCCCTGAAAACTCAAGTTAAGGACTTAAGAACAGCTTTAGAACGATTCACTTCTGGTTCCAAGAATCTTGATCTGATTCTGGGAAAACAGAAGTCTGTTCTAAACCGATCCGGACTTGGCTATAGAACCAAATCTCGGCAAAGATCTTACTTTGCTGTACTGAACCAGTCAAGACCTAAGGTTCAGGCATGGGTGCCAAAACTGTGCCTGACTAAACCAACTGGTTCAAATCAATTTTGGATCCCCAAGGACAAGATTCACATCTTGCCTAACCCATACAGAGGCTTTAGTCCAGGGGGAGCCAAAATCAAAACAATTTTTATAATTAGATAATTTTTTAATTGATTGATTGTTTGTTTATTTAATTTTTGCAAATTGCATGCTTAGATTTAAAGAATACTTAGATTTAAGGACTAGATTACTTGAAACTTGAAAACATAGTATTGGGAGGAGGTGAGATGATAGTACGTTGGGGAAACCAACTCTAATAAGATCAAGTCTACTTGGTCTCTTTAGACTGGTGAAACCAGCCGAAGCTACCGATCCAAGACCCAAGCTAGTTAGACCAGAAAATGACCTAATTTAATTTGAAAATGAAATTTCATTAAAAGGCTTTGTCAAGGAAAGGGTGGATGATCCCATAAGGCTACGGCCAAAGAAGGCCTTGTGCCTCGCCAAGACCTGGAAGCCAATTTCTGAAATTCAAATTCAAATTATCTTTTGTCAAATTCGAATCTAACTCAAATTTCAAATAATTATAGATTCTAATCTGTTTTCAAAACTTATTTCTTTTTCAAAAATCACTTAATCTATTTTTCAAAATTTCTAAACTTATTTGTTTTCAAATCTGTTTTCAAAACTAAAATAACATTTTCAAAATAAATTAAAATTCCTTTTCAAAATTAATTTTTACCCTCAAACCTGTCTCACAAAAACCATAAGGTTAACGTGTTTGAAGACCCTAGATTCAGTGAGACAGGAAAATTAAGCTCAAATTAAACCATCTTACTTACGCCTTCATAATCATGGTCAAACTATGATTAACATAGTCAAACATGGTCAAACACAGTCAAACAAAGTCAAACAGTCAAACCTGTTCAAAACGTTCAAAAGGCTGCTACCTAGGGCGCCCTGACCGTCCTGGGCGCCCCCAACTGCACAAAGTCAAAGGCTGCTGAAAGCAGTCCATGAGGGCGCCCGTAACTTGTCGGGCGCCCATGACAACACTGCAACATACCAACTCCAGTCAAAGCAGCAAAAGCTGCATTTGACCGACTTGACAAGGGCGCCCGTGACCTGTCGGGCGCCCCTATACACTTCTGTCCCTCATGCTGATTAAAGCAGCCAAAAAGGCTGCATTCAACTACTTTGACCAGGGCGCCCGGAACCTCCCGGGCGCCCCCCATAAAACCCCTATAAAAGGGACCCGAGTCTCCTTCTCCTCCCACACCACATCTCACACTTCTTCTTCCCCTTGCCTCATTCTTGTGGATCAAGTGAACCCTAAAGCTTCCCTTGCCTCAACCATGCCTCCAAGGTATGAAATTTACTTTGGGTACTTAATTTTTGTTATTTTTTTCCCTTAATTACAAATTCTATGTCAATCATGCCTCTTCCTATAATCTAAGTTTTTATTCTCAATTTGCTTACTTTCTTCTCAACTAGAAAACGCCGAGCAGTTCAGTCGAACCCCGGTAACGAGCCCAGTCCCGACCCTAGGTTTCCAACCCTAGAACTTTGTAACAAATTCGCCCGAACCACCTACGTTCCGATTAAGACAAGTTACCTTAACCGTCATTTCTTTTCCCAATCCTATCCAGTCGCAATGTCCGCAATTAACTTCTATCAACTGGAAAACCTTGTATTCTGCACACAGTCAATCAACAACACCCTATGTGCAGAATTCTATAACAACATAGTTAGGCAAGACCACTTGAGCTTCGTCACTACCGTTCAAGGAATGCCCTTGAACATCACTCCTACCCTACTGAACCGATTTCTGGGACTCCGACCATCTCAGTCCATCTTCTGTTGCTACCCTCCAAGGAACCTGCCTTTCGATGCCCCCTACTCTCATATTGACCTGAACACCTTATACAATTATTTCTTTGGGGAAGCCATGGACCCTGCAGGAGGGCAGTTCCACTCCACTCGACTCCCGATTCAGGACTACGCTCTCTATAGAGTGATTGTCCGTTGCATCCTTCCTCTGTCCACCAGGGACATAGCCACCATGAGACTCTTTCACACCTTTCTCCTCTATGCCCTTATCCTCCATCTGGACATAGATATAGGCCTTCACATCTTTCACTGTATCCTGCATGCCTCTAGTGTGTCCACTCAGGGACGAGTCCGCACCCCCTTCTGCCATGTCATCACCTGGATCCTCCACCATCACGGCCGAAACATCACTGACGGCGAGATTACCACGATGACCGACTTCGACGAGATAGGATATAGGAACTTTTCCTTAGCCGGTATAGATGTCTCGGGCACCGGGGTTCTGACTTGGAGACGCCGACCAGCCGCACAGGACATTGCAGACGAGGAGGTCGACATTGCCGACTTAGCAGCAGAGTTAGGTCAACCCGATCCTCCGACACTCTACGAGCGAGTATCCCTTCTCGAGACACAGGTTCAGTCACTCCAGGAGGAATCAGAAGCTTACCACCTTGAGCAGTTGGAAACTAATCAGGGCTACTATACTGAGTATATGAGCGCGTTTGCAGCAGAAAGGGACGAAAGAAACGCCCAGTATGAGGAAATGATGACCATGCTTAGATCCTGGCATCTAGGCTCCCCTGATCTGCCTGGTCCCTCTTCCTAGATGACTTGGACGTGTACCTATTTGACTATCCCTACTGAGTAGGGTTGACTTCTGTGGACTTGTACTAGACTTCTGTTTGACTTATGCTTATCCTAGCTTGGCTTGTTTATTTCTGAATTGATTAAGTTAGGGTTGTGCTTAGTAGAATAGAATCATTTGTTTTTTTTAAATATTTTAAATTGATTTTAAAATGTCTTAAATTGATCTTAAAATGTCTTAATTGATTTTAAAATGTCTTCTTTGTTAAAAATGTTTTACTTTGATTTTAAAATTTTTTTTTACTTAGTTTTATTTCAAAAACTACCCCCTTCAAAACTAGGGTTTTCTTCGAAATGGAATTAGCCTAGGCTCTAACCCTAGAACTGCATGCACCTATAGATCTAGAAGCCAGCATCTCACAAGCACCTTAGGGTACTTTGAGTGATAACCTAGAAAGGGTTGAGATGCTTAGGTCTTTGCCTTAACTCAAGATGCTTTAAGTCAGTGCATCTGCAGTAGTTGGGGCACTAAATACAAACTGAACAGCAATCAAGTTAAGTATCAAGATTAGAAAATCTAACTTGAACAAAAACACTTAACTTGACTAACCCTAGCAAAAGCTACTGTTTATAACAGTTAGTAAGTAGCTAATTGGGTTAGACATGTCCCTAAAGATGAAACCAGACTTAGGTCTTAGTTTGTTACAGTACAGCAAATGCTTTATTATTGCAAATATTTCTTCTGCATTTTTTTGATATATGTCAAAGGGGGAGAGTTGGAAAGGAAACAGGGAACAAAAATGTTTTTCCAAAATTTCTAACTCTGAAAGCTTAATTTATTTGCTTAAAATTCCTTTTGCTCTGAACTGCTATTAATTTTTGCTTAAAATATTCACTGAAAAGCTTTTTCTAATGTCTGAAATTTTTTTCTAATCCTGAAAAGTTTTCTAAGTTTGAAAAAGTTTTCCAAGTCTCGAATCTTTCTAAGTATGAATTTTTAAGCCTGAATTTTTTTGTGCTTAAAAACAAGAGTTTTCAAAAACTGAAAAAGTCTAAGTTTAAAAAAAAGTTTTCCTAAACTCAAAATTTGCTAAAATATGAAAACTTCTTCAAACTTAGAACATTTTTTTTAAAAACTCAGCCAATACTTAAAAAGTCTTTCTATAATAAAAAGTATTTAAACTAAAACCACCTACTTTTAAAAAACCTAGGGGGAGATTACTTCCAGGGGGAGGGAATCTAACTTAGGATTTCAATTTCAGCATTTTTCCTTAACCTTTTGAACTAGGTTGCCATATATCAAAAAGGGGGAGATTGTTGGTGCAGATATGCTAGGCACTGGCGAAGGACTGCCAGAATGGAAAAACCCTAGCGAAGGAATGTTAGGCACTGGCGAAGGACTGCCAGAATGGACAAAGCCCTAGCGAAGGAATGCTAGGCACTAGCGAAGGACTGCCAGAAGAAAGGACCTAGCGAAGGGCTGCTAGGCACCAAGCGAAGGGTAGCTTGGTACCTCAAGACCTGGCGAAGGACTGCTGGGCAAAAGTCCAACTGGAGGATCCGGTTGGCACCAGGTAAATTCTCCTGAGAGGAGTAGGTGAGGACGCGTTCCCCTTGAGGGAACATTAGGCGTCGGTTCGACCTAGGGCTCCATTTTGGAGACCAAAGTCAGAACCAAGACAGTTGAGGCTGTATAACCTATTATTTTATTGTTTTATTGTGTTTTGGACTAACCCTGGATGCAGGACCGAAGGAACGAGTGTCTGCAGCTCAGAATGCCTCAAAGGAGTGAGGCAACCGCTGACCAGGGCGCCCGGAGTGTCCCGGGCGCCCCCATGGTGACCATAAAACACAACAAGACAAGAAAGACTTCGACAGTACATACACAGGGCGCCCCCGCTGTCCCGGGCGCCCCCATTGCAAATCAACTCTGTCGCGTCTGCGCTACATGCACAGGGCGCCCCCGCTGTCCCGGGCGCCCCCAGCCAGATTTACCAAAGAAGACTCAGCGCTGCGGATAAGAGTTGGCCGAGTCAACCAGGGCGCCCCCAGCGTACAGGGCGCCCCAGTCAAGACCTTATCCCGAGGTTCAAGGGATAAGTGGTTGACTGCGCTTTGTGTGGATCTGCTGCCACGTGGGGGGGGCGCCCCCATCGACCAGGGCGCCCCCAGGCCCTATATAAAGGGCCCTCGACCTCCTTCTTCAAACCATCAATCACTGCGACACTTCTGCGCTCTTCTGCTTCCGCGACACGCTCCAGAAATCTTCCAACTCGAGCTGACGACGTCCCGCTGCTCCGAAACTTCGATCTACACCGGACGTCGGTAACGAAGAGCTGTATTTAAAGTTTACTAAACTGTTCTTGTTATTATCTTTCCTATAAACTTTTACGAACTTATAGAATTGCCCGCAGAAAACGGTCAACGACCGTGGGCCTTGGAGTATGAGTCGACCCAGGCTCCGAACCAAGTAAAACGACCGTGTTAGCGTTGTTTTTGCTCTGTTTTATTCCGCTGCGCACTTACTCTTTTTAAATCCGAACGATTTGCGACATTCACCCCCCCCCTCTCTCGCATTTCTCGATCCAACAGGGATCACTTCCAAGTTCGATATTTTCCATCAGATTCCCTCAGAAATTGTGTAAATGTCTGAAACTAAAAGTTTCAGATCGTATTTGGGAGTATCAGGAACCCTGATCGGTCACCGGACCGATCAGGAGTAGGGTTGATCGGTCCCCGGACCGATCTGGCTCCCTCCTGCGTTGATCGGTCCACGGACCGATCAGAGGGGTCACAGAGACTTAACGAAATTCTGTCCAAACCCACTGTGCTAGCCTGGATCAGTCCCCGGACCGATCTGGCACCCTGACATGATCGGTCCACAGACCGATCAGGGGGCTTCCCGGATATCATCCGACCCTACTGTTCGCCTCCTGATCGATCAACNTCATGTATACATCCTCAAGTAGGTTTCCATTAAGGAAAGCTGTTTTCACATCCATTTGCCATATCTCATAATCATAATGAGCTGCTATGGCTAGGAGCATCCGAATGGATTTAAGCATAGCTACTGGCGAATAGGTTTCGTCATAATCAACTTCTTGTTTTTGACGATACCTTTTGCCACTAATCTAGCCTTAAAGGTAACAACATTACCTTCCATGTCGGTTTTCTTCTTGAAAACCCACTTGCACCCTATGGGTTTAATCCCTTCAGGTGGGTTAACCAAGTCCCATACTTGATTTTCATACATGGAATCCATTTCCGACTTCATGGCCTCAAGCCATTTGTCCCTTTCTGAATTTTTCAGAACATCTTCATAACTGATAGGTTCGTCATCGCCAATGAGCAACACGTCGTTCGATTCACTTACGAGAAATCCGTATCTCTCTGGAATGTTGCGTGTCCTATCAGACCTACGAAGAGGAGGTGTAGTTTTAGGTTCAACTGATAGCTCATCACTATGAATTATCGGTTGTGGGCCTAGACTAGGTGTCTCTGTGATGTCTATTGGAGTTTCTTGAACTTCATCAAGTTCAATCCCACTCCCACTGTTTTCTTGCAAAAGAAACTCTTTCTCTAGAAATACAGCATGCCTTGAAACAAACACCTTTTGTTCCAAGGGATGATAGAATTGGTAACCCTTCGTTTCCTTAGGGTATCCAATAAATAGACATTTATCAGACTTAGCATCCAATTTGTCTGATACAACCCGCTTCACATAAGCAGGACAACCCCATATCTTAAGGTGAGTTAAGTGAGGTTTCTTACTATTCCAAATCTCATATGGAGTAGTAGAGACTACCTTGGTCGGGACTCTGTTTAGCAAGTAAACAGCTGTCTTAAGTGCATAGCCCCAAAAGGATTTTGGAAGAGTTGCATGATTCATCATAGACCTAACCATGTCCATCAAGGTTCGGTTGCGCCTCTCAGATACACCATTATGCTGTGGTGTATACGGCGGAGTCCATTGGGACAATATCCCATTGTCCCTTAGATAATCTTGAAACTCTTGACTTAAGTATTCACCACCTCGATCGGATCGAAGTATCTTAATACTTTTGCCAAGCTGTTTCTCTACTTCATTTCTGAACTCTTTGAATTTCTCAAAGGCTTCAGATTTGTGTTTCATCAAGAACACATACCCGAATCGTGAGTGATCATCGATGAAGGTGATGAAGTAGCTATAGCCTCCTTGTGAAAGAGTTGACATTGGTCCACATACATCGGTATGTATTAGACCAAGCAATTCTCCCACTGGATTACCTTTTCCGGGAAAGGGTAATTTGGTCATCTTGCCTTTTAAGCACGATTCGCATGTATCAAATGAACCGGGTTCAAATGATTCCAAAATTCCACATCGGTGTAATTCGGTCATGCGTTTCTTACTTATATGGCCAAGACGACAGTGCCACGTGTAGGAGTCTATTTGATTATCTATTCGAGCACGTTTGTTGCTTACTTCGATATTGAAAACGTCACTGGATAAATCTAACGTGTAGATGCCATTGCACAAAGTTCCATTCCCATAAAGAACGCCATTTAAAGTTATGTAACAACAATTGTTACTAAAAGTTAAATGATAACCTTTTTCATTCAAACATGAAATAGATACAATGTTCTTTATTAACGAAGGAACGAAATAACAATTATCCAATTCTAAGACACGTCCAGTTGGGAGCTTTAGCAAATATGTTCCGATGGCAATAGCAGCAATCCTTGCTCCATTTCCAACCCGCAAATTCGCTTCTCCCTTGACGAGCCTTCTTCTATTCCTTAGCCCCTGTATGTCATTACATATATGTGAGCTACACCCAGTATCAAGTACCCAGGTATCTGAGGAAATAGAGTGACATTCAATAACGAAGATACCTGAAGAGGATGGGGCATCGGATGCCTTCTTCTTCACGGACTCAAGATAAATCTTGCAGTTTCTTCGCCAGTGACCTTCCTTGCCACAGTGATGGCAAGTTCCTTTTGGTTTCTTTTCAGTTTTCTTGGCCTTTTTCTTCTTCCCTTTGTTCTGTTCTTTGGCCTTCCTCTTAGAACCTTTCTTCGAGGAACCAACTAACAGTACCGCTTTTTGATCTGGCTTTACAGAAGGCTCCACAGTCTTCAGCATGTTGATCAACTCAGGAATTGAAGTCTCCAGTTTGTTCATCCGATAGTTCATCACAAATTGTGAACAACTCTTGGACAAACAACTCAGAATTAAGTCAATACTTAGTTCATGATCCATTGCAAAACCGAGTGCGCTCAGTCGCTCAATGTACCCCAACATCTTTAACACAAACTGCGAGGCAGAAGTGCCTTCCTGCATCTTAGTGGTGAAGAGGAGTCTGGAGACCTCGAACCTTTCGGATCTCGCCTGCTCTTCAAACAACTCATGAAGATGGAAGATGATGGTATTAGCATCCATATGCTCATGTTGCTTTTGCAACTCAGGTACCATAGAGGCTAGCATGATGCAACTCGCAAGTTCAGAATCGGTCACATGTTTCTGATAGGCCAACAATTGGTCTGGAGTTGCATTTTCTGGAGGATGGGTGGGAAGTTGTTCTTCAAGGACATAAGCAAGCTTCTCTGCCTTGAGGACTATCCTCAGGTTTCGAAGCCAGTCCATGTAGTTCGGCCCAGTCAGTTTATTTGTGTCCAAAATGGAACGCAAGTTTAGAGAAGACATGATCGAGTGATTATCCTAGAAATACAAATTGAGATTATGTGAGAAGATTTATTAAAGAATGTATCAACATACATAAATAAAATCCTATTTATTTTTCAAATTGAATAACCCTTATTATCAATTCGGGAGATCGTAGGAACATCTCCAAATAGGTTGATATCCAACCATAGGTAAGAATCACCATGGCTGTGGCCATCAAGTTTTTCTTAGCTATGAAGGTAGGTAATTATACCGATTACATATCACATATATGTAACTATCACGTTATGCTATCAACTAATTGAATGTTTGCATAAATCATTGGGTTGTTAACTCATTAACAAGTATGTATCATATACATAGCACCCAACTGCACCTCTCTTCACATCGACCTTGGCTGTGGCACAACAAATCGATGCTCCAAGCTTAAGGCTGACCCATTAATCAAGAAATAGTTTTAATATGGTTGGAGCTCATTCAACCGTTTAGTCAGGCTTGGATGTGTCCAACAACCAAAACTAAGGATTGACCTCTGACTCCAACTATATTATTCATAAACTAATTCCATGGTTTGAACATGTTAAGGTTCAAGTCGGGCATGGATGTGTCCATCAACCCAAACGAGAAACAAAACTCCGATTCTAACCATATTAATGGAAGGTGTTGGCCTTAATATTTTGTAAGGGGTTTTGGTCTCATCTTTTCTAAGCACATTCATGACATGTGTCATGACTAACGATTTCCTTAATAAAGTATGTATGTGACTTAATTTATCAAGTCTCATGAATTGAATTAGGAACCGGATTTCCTTAATTCTAATTTCACACTTTATTAAAGGAATTGCTTTGGGAAACAATTTCCTAAATTGTCATAATTAATTTCGGAAATAATATGTTCAAGACTTTGATTTCTCTAAATCAAATCTTATTAAATTAAGAGACAAATCCCTTAATTCAACTACATATTATTTTCATGAAAATCTCATTTAAGAAAACTCTATAGGAAACCATTTTCCTAATTAATTTTGGAGACAACAATATGTAAGAGCATCACCTCTTAAAACATATTTTATTCATGGATTGATTAATTACAACAAATCGTTTTCTAAGGGTGGCTCCCCGAGGCTCAGATACCCAAAGAAAAGTAAAGTGTTGTAAATCCAATTGGACGGCTCCCCGAGGCTCAATCCAAATCAAACATGACAATTTCAATTAAAATTGGGAAATTAAATTACAACATCTAACTTTAAATTGGACGGCTCCCCGAGGCTCAATCCAAAATAAAGAATTTGTTGTCAATTTAAAAACCAATTCAAATTTAATTGTCAATTAACTGTCCATGAATTTGTCTAGACTTTCTTAAAAGAAAGTGCCCAAAATTGCGAGATTTCGAAAATAGGTTTTCAGAATAATTGTAAGTTTCTGGTACAAAGAAAACTTACATATTTCCAAAGTTGGAAAATTTCTAAAATAGAAAAATTTCCAAAATTGGAAAGTTTCCAAAGATGGGAAATTTTCACAATTATTATAAAAATTTAGAAACTAGAAAATTTCAAACGTTTGCGAAATTTCATGACGATTTCCAAACTTTGAAATTCCTAATTCTAAAATTTATTATAATTTGAAAGTTTCCATAATTGGAAAAATTTTCCGAAATTGAGATCATGACAAAGTTTTCCACAAAACAATTATATGATTAAGTCGAACACTAACCGGCTCTGATACCACTGTTGGGACCGGGTGCATGTCGACAAGGATACGAGTTCGTAAAATTTAAAATTTTTACGTGCAGCGGAAGAGTTTGCATAAAATAATTTCCTAAATTATTTTAACTTCGTATCTAGCATGCAACCTTATGGTGTATCGACATAATCATGAAATAAAAGTTTGCGGAAAAGTAAACTAATTTACTTTTATACCTCGCGTAACTTGAAGAAAGGGACGAGATCCAACCGTAGCGTCCCTTGGAAGCTTCGCCTCTATTCGCGTCCACGCCGAGTTCTCTTCGGGATGACTTCGCAAAGTCACGAGTTTTGTGCCGACGAGAACTACTAGATTCTCGGAAGGCACAACTAGAAGGACAAGAGAAAAATTAGAAACTAACCAACAAGAAGTAACGGAATCGAATTCCGAGAGGAGAGGAGTCGCTATCCGCTTCTTCTTCTTCTTGTTGTGGTTCTTCTTCTTCGTGTAGCTCACGGCAACCTAGGTGCGCCGGCCCTAGGGTGTGAGAGGAGGCGCCGGCCCTAAGCAAGGGAAGGGCGCCGGCCCTAATGGAAGAGAAGAAGGAGGAGAGAAGAGAAGAGAGAGAGGGAGAGAGTAATTAATCTCTTGATTAATTGATTGATGTTGTGAATAAAGGGCTAGCCTTTGGGTCCTTTATATAGTAGCAACTCTTTGCTAAGTCTCCCTCTAAACGGAATTAGTTATAAGAAATTTATCCTATAAATTTTCTTAACTAATTATTCCGTTTAAACCAAGTTTTATTATAAACTAATTTATAATAAAACTAATTCTTCTTCTCTTTAAATTATGGAATAAATTTTATAAGAAATTTATAAACTTTCTTATTATGGAAAAATCAATTCATAATTGATTTTATAAAATTAAAATAAACCAATTCATGGATTATTTTAATCTTCCATAAAAGAATAAATTTCTATAAATTTTATTTATATAAATTTCTTTATACAAATTTATTTATCCATAATTTATAAAACAAATCATACTAGATTTATTTTATTAATTAAACCAAAATAAATTGGTTTATTCTCTCTCTTGGCCGGCCACCCAAAGAGGGATAATACCCTCTTTGGCCGGCCCAAATCGACCCGAACCGGTCGCGAATTAAACTCATTTAATTCGCCCAAAAAGCCTTCAAAAGACTTAGCCATTTTAGCTTCCATTGCGCCTCTGACTAACTCAGATTCGACTTGTTTCTCTTGATCGGAAAATCCAATTTTCAACTCGTTTTAAATCCCTCGGATTACTCGTATTGCGTGTGACTAAATAGGCTTTCGATTTATGTTGGCCGTCTATAATTAACCCATTAATTATAGAACGATCATGAGTGGCACCTAGTAGTACATCATGATCCCCAATTAATCGAAAGATCAACGGTTTGACCCAGAAGAAATTATTCTGAAACCCTTCAGCAGCTCTAATGAATCGTGCCTCATTCCCTTCACCACCTTATACCCACTTGGTTCAGGACACGGTCTATGGTGTCAGTCCCCACTAGGCTGACTACGTCACACCTAGCCCAAGTAGTGTCTTCCTCGTCCTTTGGATTTCTAATTACTCTCATGTATTTAAGAGACTCGCACTCTTAACATGATATGCTCTGGCCAGAGGCTTTGAGTAACAATCCGACGATAGGCCTGGGTATACATCTCCTCGCAAGGAGTGGTGAATCCTTTGTAGGCTGTTCAAACATCTTCGGGCACTTCGGCTTACACCCAACCATCCCGGGTCCACACCTCCTTGGAGATGCTTGCTTAAGATGTTAAAGTATAAGTCTCCATGACCAAGATGACTTGAACACCGCAAGTCAAAGGAACATCGCACTTAAGCCGCAGTAAGATCTTCATTGACATATCTACATGTAGATTCCCATATGAAGTCTTACAGCCAGTCACTCCAATGAACTAGTTCCCTTAACTAGCATCCATGTTTATCTCCGGACATCCCAATGTCACCAGCTAGTGAGAATCAGCTGATTAGAGAATAACCCATGCTAGTCTCAACAGAATTGATAGTGTCCATTTTTATCAATTCATCGACTAGGGATAATTTCAATACTTCACAATTGCACATTAGAGATAATCACTAGTTGTGATCCCATCACAAATTCTCTTATGCTGTGAGTTGTATTGCGGACATTCAGTAGATGAGTTTAAGATCCCAATCAAATACACAAAACATGTATACTCAAATAGTGAATTATCATTTATTAAAATAAATGTTTACATCATAAGGCGATTGCCTTAGGACACTTCTCTCATATTACTAACACATGACTTGTGAGCTCAAGTCATCAATTGACCTACTTGCTAGTCTCCATGTATTAATATTGTCCTTGAATATTAATGCTTGACTAGGAATGGTTTAATATAGTATTCTCTACATCATCTAACTATCGATTCAACCTATTACTCAAGGAATTATTATACTTAGTTATTTGGAACAAATATAAAGTAAGTATAATAACCAAACATGCCTTTATTAATGATAGAATATGATACAAAAGGTCCCTAGTCAATCATCACATAATTGGCTCTAGGGCTCCTACTAACATAGGGTTTGAGCAGTCGACTGCTGCTAGGAATAGTCGACTGGTGTCAGCTGTAATTCGAACGTTGGGCTATAATGTTTTAATTCAGCTGGAACAGTCGACTGGGGTTGATACCAGTTGACTAGTAATGACTAGTTCAGCAAACGAGTTCTATTTATGAGTGCTCGATTTGGCTGGCTCGGGGTGACTAAATTGGACTTGGCTAAATGCCAATTAGTAGTCTAAGCTCTCAGAGGTCTTGTGCGAGGTTGTGGCGAGGTTTTACCACCCACAAGGAACTACGTGAGCTAGTTGGAGGTTTTCAAAAGACTTATCTACCGATGGATCGGGATCGTCCACCTTACAGACAACTGTGGAGTAGGAGCTTTATCTTCGAACCACATTCAAAGATTTGTCTCTTCTTGTCTGTGTTTTAGTTAATTATATTTTCGCTTGCACATACTAACATTTTAGGAAGAAAACCGAACGATTAGAGGGCAGCATCTATTCACCCCCTCTAGACGGCCATCCGATCCTGTACAAGTGGTATCAGAGCGGGTCACTCTCCATCAGACTAACCGCTGAGGAAGCAAAGAAAGATGTCGATTTTGCGGTTCCGCCAAAATTTGACGGAGGAGGACTATACGACATCACCTTTTGGATGGTGAAGATGAAGGCCTTCTTCGAAACAAATTAGGATATAAGTATGACGATCGAAGAACCGTTCGAAGTTCTGAGAGATAAGAAAGTGAAGAAGCTCCAACCAAGATATTAGAGCAAGGAGCAATAATCATGATCAAAGGTAAATAATAAGGCAATATTAATTTTAATAGATATTTTCTCTAGTGATGTGATGAGTCGTGTAGGTAATTATGAAAACACCCACGATTTGTGGAGCAAAATCTGTTGGATCAAGAAATGCGAGAGAGGGGGGTGAATGTCGCAATTCGTTCGGATTTAAAAAGAGTTAGTGCGCAGCGGAAATAAGACACAACAACAATGCAAACACAGTCGGTTTACTTGGTTCGGAGCCTGGGTCGACTCCTACTCCAAGGCCCACGGTCGTTGACCGTTTTCTGCGGGCAATTCTATAAGTTCGTAAAAGTTTACAAGACAGATAATAATAAGAATAGTTTAGTAAACTTTTAAATACAACTCTTGTTACCGACGTCCGGTGAAGATCGAAGTTCCGGAGCAGCGGGACGTCGTCGGCTTGAGTTGGCAACCTTTCTAAAGCGTGTCGCGGAAGCAGAAGAGCGCAGAAGTGTCGAAGGAATTGGTGCTTCAAGAAGGAGGTCGAGGGCCCTTTATATAGGGCCTGGGGGCGCCCTGGTCGACGGGGGCGCCCCCCACGTGGCTTCCGATCCGGTGATCGCTTCGGTCAAGGCTGATCTCTTCATCTTCGGGATCAGCTTTGACCGGGGCGCCCCGAGCGCGCGGGGCGCCCGGGTTGACCGGTCAAAGCTTCATCCTTTGGCTTCGCGAGGGCAGCTGATAGTCGGCGTGGCACTGGGGGCGCCCGCGACACGCGGGGTGCCCGATGCGCGCGGGGCGCCCGAAACATCCGGGGCGCCCCCAAATGTGCTGCTGTCGGGGCGTTTACTTGCTCTGCTGACTTTGGGTTGACTCTGGGGCGCCCGAAACATCCGGGGCGCCCTGCTCAGCTACTGCCTCACTCCTTTGAGGCTCTCTGAGCTGCAGAAACACAGTCCTTCGATCCTGCATCCAGGGTTAGTCCAAAACAGCAATTAATAAGTTAATTTTACACAGCCTTGGCTGTCTTGGTTCTGACTTTGGGTCTCCAAAATGGAGCCCTAGGTCGAACCGACGCCTAATGTTCCCTCAAGGGGAACGCGTCCTCACCTACTCCTCTCGGGAGAGTTTACCTGGTGCCAACCGGATCCTCCAGTTGGACTTTTGCCCGGCAGTCCTTCGCCAGGTCTTGAGTTACCAAGCTGCCCTTCGCTTGGTGCCTAGCTGCCCTTCGCTAGGTCTTTTCTTCTGGCAGCCTTTCGCCAGTGCCTAGCATTCCTTCGCTAGGGCTTGTCCATTCTGGCAGTCCTTCGCCAGAGCCTAGCAGCCCTTTGCTAGGGCTTTTCCTGTCTGGCAGTCCTTCGCCAGTGCCTAGCATTCCTTCGTTAGGGTTTTTCCTGTACACTCAAGAAACTTGTTAGACAACGACTAACCCTTAACTTTTGAACCCTTTTGTCAATATCAAAACATAGGTTTGACTTGGGTGCATACTGCACCAACAAAATCAAGATGGTTCTATGGGAAGAACTAAAGCCTACACAAGAAGAAGATGTTGGATCGGTGGCATTGATAGAGGGGCGGGGTGAATATCGACTCCTGCTTCGTTTCATTTTTGAGTCTTTCGTTCGTTCAACTTTGTAATCAAATTATTAGTAGCACAGCGGAATAATAAATGTAAAAGATAACAAATCAGTAGACATGCGAAATTTATTTACTTGGTTCCCAACTGTTGGTGCAAGAAGCACCATATCGAACCTGGTTTTGATATTGGCAAAGGATTCAAAGTTAAGTTTATTTGTGATCTAACAATGTTACTCAAGTGTGCAGGAAAAGTCCTAGCGAAGGGCTGCTAGGCACCTGGCGAATGACTGCCAGGAAACAAAGTCCTAGCGAAGGGCTGCTAGGCACCTGGCGAAGGACTGCCAGGATACAAAGTCCTAGCGAAGGGCTGCTAGGCACCTGACGAAGGACAGCCAGGATAGGGCTGCTAGGCACCTGGCGAAGGACTGCCAGGATACAAAGCCCTAGCGAAGGACTGCTAGGCACCTGGTGAAGGAATGCCAGGATACAAAGCCCTAGCGAAGGACTGCTAGGCACCTGGCGAAGGACTGCCAGGATATAAAGCCCTAGCGAAGGACTGCTAGGCACCTGGCGAAGGAATGCTAGGATACAAAGACCTAGCAAAGGACAGCTAGGCACCGGGCGAAGGACAGCTTGGTATCCAAGACCTGGCGAAGGACTGCTAGGCAAAAGTCCAACCGGAGGAGCCGGTTGGCATCAGGTACATTCTCCCGAGAGGAGTAGGTGAGGACGCGTTCCCCATCGAGGGAACAGTAGGCGTCGGTTCGACCTAGGGCTCCATTTCGGAAGCTCGAAATCAGAACCAAGACAGCTAAGGTTGTATAAAAATTAATATATTACTGCTTTTTGGACTAACCCTGGATGCAGGACCGAAGGACTGAGTGTCTGCAGCTCAGAGAGCTTCAAAGGAGTGAGGCAGAAGCTGAGCAGGGCGCCCCGGATATTCCGGGCGCCCCCAAGGTGAAGACCAACCAGCAAGAGCAAAATCCGCTTCGACAGTTGGCTGTCGGGGCGCCCCCGATGCTTCGGGCGCCCCCATCGCGCGGGCACCCCGCATGCTGCGGGCGCCCCCAGCGCTAACTACCGAAGCAGCTCCCTTCGAAGCCAACAGATGAGAGCTTGACCCTGTCAATACGGGCACCCCGAGCATTCCGGGCGCCCCGGTCAAAACTGATCCCGAATTTGAAGAGATCAGAAGCTGACCGAGCAAATGCCGGATCGACCGACACGTGGGGGGGCGCCCCCGACGATCCGGGCGCCCCTAGGGCTATATAAAAGGCCCTCGACCCCAAGGCTCAGAACAACATTTTCATTCAACGCTACAACGCTCTTCTGCTCTCACGCCTTGCTCCGGAAACCTCTCGACTCGAGACTCAAGCGCTGACGACGTCCCGCTGCTCCGAAAAAAGACAACCTACATCGGACGTCGGTAAAAGAAGAGTTTTTGTTTTAAAAGTTTACTTTGCTATATTTGTAATTCAATACTGTAAACTGTTTTTGCGCGATTATAGTATTGCCCGCAGTAAACGGTCAGCGACCGTAGGCCTTGGAGTAAGAGTCGACCTAGGCTCCGAACCAAGTAAAAATTTCTGTGTTTGCGTGTTTCTGTTTTAATTTTCGCTGTGCAATTTCTCTATCTAAAATTCGAACGCTTTCCGATATTCACCCCCCCCTCTATCGGTTCTCTCGATCCAACAAGTGGTATCAGAGCGGGGAAGCTCAAATTTGGTGCAACCACCAATTTGAGAGTTTTTCAGATTTTCAAAATTATTTTATCTTTTTTAATCTTTTCTCGTTAATTGAGGTGGTGCAACACTACCCGATCTTTATTTCAAATAAATAATATCTGAAGGTGTATTTAAAATATCCTTACGCCTTTTTCAATTTTGAATTCTTATTTTTTCACCATAAGTTAGAATTGATAAAACGAACAATTTTTTAAAATTTGGCATAAATTTTTTTATTATTTTAATATATTTTTCTCGAAATTCGTGCTAAGCAAAATTTTTCCAAACAGTAAATTCTTACTTTTTCAGCATTAATCAAAATTGATAAAGTCAACATTTTCAAAAATTTGTCATTAATTTTTATTTTATTTTATTTTTTTTACCTCGAAATTTATGCAAACACTTTTATTGAGCTAGTTTTTTTCTCTCTCCCACACTACTAATCCAAGACCAAGTCTTGGTACATTTTTGGTGTTTCTTTTGTGTACAAGGTATAATCTAAATGGCCAACCAAGAGTGGAATAGTGTCCGTCCACCCCTATTCCGTGGCGAGAACTTCAGAACCTGGAAGGGTCTAATGGAATCCCACCTAAAGACCCATCTGGATTTATGGATGATGATCCAAACTGGGTTTTCAGTACCTATAGAAGATGGAAAGTCGATCGCCTAGGATAAACTGGACGAACCAACTCTGAGGAAGATTGAGGCAAATGCAAAGGCGACTGCAATCCTGCAATGCGGCCTAACTAACAAAGAATTGAAGCAGATCGGACCCTTCAACTGTGCTAAAGAGATGTGGGAGAAGCTAATCAACCTACACGAAGAGTCAGCACCCAAATTCAAAGTTGACTCCGAATCAGCAGATAAGATAGAATCCATACTTGACTGCGAATTCAAGCCAGAGTCAGAAGACAAAGTGACTGAAACAAAAATGGTAACCAATTTTGAATTTGTTCCAGAATTACAATTATATAATCAGACTGATAATATAATGGTCGAGGAAGGTATAATTTTCATTGCAGGGAAAACTCCAAGAGAAATGCAAAAGAGACCTCAACCAGTACCTGAGTCCGACTCAGACTCAGAATCTGACGGCGAAGGAAGGGATCCTTGGAAACTGGTCTGGTTGGCTCGCGACCACTACAAAATGCCGAAGAAACAATCAAGCAAAAGAGAGATGGCTAGAATCAAGGGCGAGATTCCCAACCGGGAATCAAAAGGTAAATTTACAGTATTTAAAAATTCAATATTTATCTTGAATAACATGATTAACTCGTATAAATTAGTTAAGGTCAATACGTTAGAAAATTTAATTCACAACCATGCTAATTTTAAAAACCCAGAGTTTTATTTCGATTATGATGTAACTTAGATCATTTTTTTCTTGTTTGCTTTAATTGTGTGTTGCTTTTTATTTTGTTTTTTTTGTTGCTTAGAAATAGGATTGGCTAGTATAAGGACTGAACCAACTTAACTGAAATTTGAACAACATAGTATTGGGTGGAGGTGAGATGATAGTACGTTAGGGAAGCCTTTTCTAATAAGGTCAAGTATACACTACTTGGTCTCTTTAGACTGGTGAAACTAGCCGAAGCTACCGATCCAAGACCCAAACTAGTTAGACCAAAATTTACCAAAAAATAATTTTGAAGATGAAATTTCACTAAAAGACTTTGTCTAAGAAAGGGTTGATGATCCAATAAGGCTACGGCCAAAGAAGGCCTTGTGCCTCGCCAAAACCTAGAAGCCAATTTTGAAATTCAAATTCAATTTACTCTTTGTTAAATTCGAATCTAACACAAATTTTCAGTTAATTTTAGATTCAAATATCTCTTTTCAAAATAAATTTAAATTGGGTTTAAAAATTAATTTAACTTTTCAAAATTAATCATGACCTTTTCAAAATAAATCTTTCTATTAAAATATGCATCTCACAAAACAGTTAAGGATATCCTGTTTTGTCACTTAGAAATGGGTGAGATGCTCAGGACCTAAAAGTTTAGTCCAACCCAATCAACCGTACAAATCAAATTCAACTTAATTATTTTCAATTAATTATTCTCAAATTCAACTTAATTATTCTCAATTAATTATTATCAAATTCAACTTAATTATTTTCAATTAATTATTCTCAAATTCAACTTAATTATTTTCAATCAATTATTTTCAAAATTCAACTTAACAATTTTTAAAATTCAAAGTTAAAATTCTAATTAATTTCAAAATCCTCAAAAATCATTTTAACTTTTAAACTAAGGTTTAATGTTTCAAAATTAACCATTTTTTGTTAAAATTAAATATTTGTCTCACACAACCCATAAGGTTAACATGTTTGACCACGTAGAACTGGGTGAGACATCTAGGACCTAAAAGCATGATTCACTATCCTGTTAAATAAAAAAGTTTGCAAAAGTTATTCAAACTTACCTCTAATTTTTAATTTATTGTACTGTACCCTATTTTTTCATTTATCACATTTTTTCAAATATCACAATAAATAGAGTCTAGGGCTTGTTCTGATTTAGTCATTAACTTGGTCAAAATAGTCAACCCTAGTCCACATAGTCAAATCTGGTCAACACTGAAGTCCCTTAAGGAACCTAGGTAAAAGACAGACTGTGTCGAATACAGGGGGAGTTCTTCTTAAATTTTTTTTCAAAAAATTCAAATTTTTCAAAAACCTTATGCTTTAAAACTTATTCAAAAACCCTCGATATCACTATCTCGTTGAAAAATTATCATCATGATTTTTGAAAACTGTTCTATCATTTCAAGTTATGTTTTCAAAAATTTATCTTGAAAGTTATCATACTCAGAAGATTGTTCAAAATTATTCTTTTGATTTTAATAAACCCTAAAGATACAGAGGAAGGTCCACTTCATGATCTACAAGGACTCCTAGGATGTGTCAAATTTAGGGGGAGTTTGAGTCAAAAGAATTTCTGAAATGTTTTTTTTAATAATTATTTGTTTTGAAGTTATTAGATAATTCTTATAATTTAAATCAAACCCTAAAACTCAGAGGAAGATCGCTTGTAGTCAACAAGCTTCCTAGGACTGGGTCATGTTTAGGGGGAGATCAAATTAAAAAAATTATTGAATATTTTCAAAATTATATGTTTTCATGCACTACACGTTTAAAATCCTTTTGAAAACTTAAATAATTTTTCTTTCAAAAACTATTATTTTATCTTTTCAAAATTCTTGTGGCTTATGAAATTATTTTTGAAATAATATTTACTTGGGTTGGCGAAATTTCCAGGATACTTAGGAAAATGTCCTTGTAGTTAACAAGGTTTCCTAGGATTGTGTCAGACTGGAAAAGAAACCTAGTCAAGTAAAATATTATGTTTTCAAAATGCATAATACTTTTCAAAAAGTACTCATATTTTTCAAAGTCTAATAGTTTTCAAAAACAGAACTTAGACTTCCCAAAAAGGCTCAATCTGTTTTTTTCAAAAGTACTTGCATATTTTTCAAAAATGCATATTTTTCAAATAATACTTATATTTTCAAAAGAAAAAATGCATAATATCCTTCAAAGTGACTTATATTTTTTTTCAAAGATACAGAGTACTTGCATCTCTCGAAAATCTCAATATCTTTTAAAAAGTACTTGCATTTTTCAAAATAAGTAAACTTATTGATTAAATATTTTTTTGTTTTGTTGCTTGTCATGCATGGACTCAATAAAAATATACACTTGACTCCAATTCTATTTTTTTTTTTGCATCAATTCTTCATTCTTTCAAAATATTGTTACTTATAAATTATCATAATTTTTGGCATTATTCTCTCGCTCAAATAGTTATGTTTTCAAAACTCATAAGCTCTGATACATAAATTTTAAATATCTTTCAAAATATATTTTTCAAGAGTTCTTTATTGATGTATGGCCAAGGGGGAGAGTAGAAAAAGTAAAAATTAAATTCCTCCTTAAACTTTTTCCCCTTTTTCAAAGAAAGTATCTTAGAAATGGTCTAAAACATAAGGAGAAGAATTTCACACCAAGGGGGAGAGAAAGAAAAGAGAGAAAGGAAATTTTGTTTAATTTTTATCTCTTCTTCAAGAAATGCTTCAAAAATTTCTAAGTATTTCAAATTTTTTGTGCATGTTTTTTGCCTAAGTAAAATTCATTTTGCAAAGCCTTGTAAGTAAAAGTTATTTAACAAAAGTTAGGTTTGCAAAACTTTTTCAAAATTTTACCTTGTTCGCCCATGTATGTTTTTGATATATGTCAAAGGGGGAGGAAAGGTCAAAGTTAAGGATGTTAACAAAATACTTCAAGGTAGCAGGGTAAATAAAATTTTTTTCAAAACTACAATGTTTTTTAGGTCAAAACTACATTGGTTGTTTAACTTTACTCTGCTCAAATTGATTGGTTTTAACTGTCGTACTTAAATGCTATAAGTTTTTACTTAACTTTGAATTATGTTGCCATAAATCAAAAAGAGGGAGATTGTTGGTGCAGGAAGCACCATATCGAATATGGTTTTGATATTGGCAAAGGATTCAAAGTTAAGTTTATTTGTGATCTAACAATGTTACTCAAGTGTGCAGGAAAAGTCCTAGCGAAGGGCTGCTAGGCACCTGGCGAAGGACTGCCAGGAAACAAAGTCCTAGCGAAGGGCTGCTAGGCACCTGGCGAAGGACTTCCAGGATACAAAGTCCTAGCGAAGGGCTGCTAGGCACCTGGTGAAGGACTGCCAGGATACAAAGCCCTAGCGAAGGACTGCTAGGCACCTGGCGAAGGACGGCGAAGGACTACCAGGAAACAAAGTCCTAGCGAAGGGCTGCTAGGCACCTGGTGAAGGACTGCCAGGATACAAAGTCCTAGCGAAGGGCTGCTAGGCACCTGGCGAAGGAATGCCAGGATACAAAGCCCTAGCGAAGGACTGCTAGGCACCTGGCGAAGGACTGCCAGGATATAAAGCCCTAGCGAAGGACTGCTAGGCACCTGGCGAAGGAATGCTAGGATACAAAGACCTAGCAAAGGACAGCTAGGCACCGGGCGAAGGACAGCTTGGTATCCAAGACCTAACGAAGGACTGCTAGGCAAAAGTCCAACTGGAGGAGCCGGTTGGCATCAGGTACATTCTCCCGAGAGGAGTAGGTGAGGACGCGTTCCCCGTCGAGGGAACAGTAGGCGTCGGTTCGACCTAGGGCTCCATTTCGAAAGCCCGAAGTCAGAACCAAGACAGCTAAGGCTGTATAAAAATTAATATATTACTGTTTTTTGAACTAACCCTGGATGCAGGACCGAAGGACTGAGTGTCTGCAGCTCAGAGAGCCTCAAAGGAGTGAGGCAGAAGCTGAGCAGGGCGCCCTGGATGTTCCGGGCGCCCCCAAGGTGAAGACCAACCAGCAGAAGCAAAATCCGCTTCGATAGTTGACTGTCGGGGTGCCCCGGATGCTCCGGGCGCCCCCATCGGGCGGGCGCCCCGCATGCTGCAGGCGCCCTCAGCGCCAACTACCGAAGCAACTCCCTTCGAAGCCAATAGATGAGAGCTTGACCCGGTCAATACGGGCGCCCCGAGCGTTCCGGGCGCCCCGAGCGTTCCGGGCGCCCCGGGCAAAGCTGATCCCGAATTTAAAGAGATCAGAAGTTGACCGAGCAAATGTCGGATCGACCGACACGTGGGGGGGCGCCCCCGACGATCCGGGCGCCCCCAGGGCTATATAAAGGGCCCTCGACCCCAAGGCTCAAAATAACATTTTCATTCAACGCTACAACGCTCGTCTGCTCTCGCGCCTTGTTCCGAAAACCTCTCGACTAGAGACTCAAGCGCCGACGACGTCCCGCTGCTCCGAAAAAAGACAACCTACATCGGACGTCGGTAAAAGAAGAGTTTTTGTTTTAAAAGTTTACTTTGCTATATTTGTAATTTAATACTGTAAACTGTTTTTGCGCGATTATAGTATTGCCTGCAGTAAACGGTCAACGACCATGGGCCTTGGAGTAGGAGTCGACCTAGGCTCTGAACCAAGTAAAAATATCTGTGTTTGCGTGTTTCTGTTTTAATTTCCGCTGTGCAATTTCTCTATCTAAAATCCGAACGCTTTTCGATATTCACCCCCCCCTCTATCGGTTCTCTCGATCCAACACCAACCCCCAAGGTCAGTACGTCTAATGCCTATGTATTCGGCGTGAGTCCACTAGTGGTCTCCTTTCCAAAATTTTCAGAGGCGGAGAAAATCCGTCTTATAGTGTGATTTTACAAGTTCAAAAAGATAAACTGAAAAACAACTTGTAAACTAAAAGCAAACCAACAGAAACGAATATCCGACCAATCCAGAAGTTCGAAGTGTAGAGCACTTCCTCATGGAGACTCCTTGGTCACAGGGCTTCGACTTAGCACTTTTGCTTCGTACAGAATGAATAAGCAAATCTGAAACTTGATTGTCTGAACTAAGGGGTTGAAGTTACTTTTATAGCATGCTCCCAAGCGCCCTAAAGCCCATTCAGGCGCCTCACAGTTGTCAAACTTGATCCAAACGAGCAAACTCAGTGCAAGGGATAAGATTGCATCCTAGGCGCCTGGGATGGATTCAGGCACCTAGGATTCAGGCGCCAAAGTCCCTACTAGGCACCTAGGAAGCTTTTTCCCATACTTTGTTTGTTTTTCGTTTGCTCTCCTATCTTGCCTCCAGCTCCAGATACCTACAAGACAACAGAACATACAACAAATAGACAAAAAAATCTTAAGCCTTAGTGATTGACAGCTAGAGTTGTCTGGTTCTGACATTTGTATTTTAACTGAAATCCTAGGTCGAACCAACGCCTACTGTTCCACTTTCCGAGAAACGCGTCTTTCACCTACTCCAATCTAGAGAAACTACCTTTTGCCAATCGGGACCTCCGGTTGGACTTTTGCTCAGCCTCCGAGAACCTGGATCTCGAGACGTGCTATCCTCGACCTGTCTCTACTTCTGTCCACGATCCCCGCTCGACAAAGTCTTCTGCTCGGTCCCCCAGACCAAGACTTCGTGCTCGGCCTCTAGACCAAGACTTCGGTGCCCAACCCTCAGCCAGGACTTCGTGCCCAATTCCCCGAACTAGGACTTCATGCTCAACTCTACAGGTCATGACTTCTTGCCCTGCTTCACTCACCAAGACTTCGTCCACCTAGCTTCACTCACTATTACCCAGCTTCACTCACCAGGATTTCATGCCTCGATAAGGACTTCTTTGCTAGTCATCTTAATCCTGACTAGACTTCTTTCTTCTAAACTTCAGGTACTATTTGGCTTAGTTCAGATATGTATACTCTCTCTACCAAACATCAAGTCATGTTTGGCTTATCTCTTGGTCAAACTGATCAACCCTGGGTTCTCATAATTTTGCCAAACATCAGGTCCTGTTTGGCTAGCCCTTTGGTCAAACTGACCAATCGTGGGTACTATTCACTCTGTCAAACATCAAGTCCTGTTTGGCTAACCCTTCGGTCAAACTGATCAAGCTTGGGTTTACCCTACCAAACATCAAGTCCTGTTTGGCTTAACCCTTGATCATTTTAACCAGACCATAGTATATTGTCAAACATCGAAACACCAAAGGTTGACTGTTGATGTCTGATGCTTCTTGCACCAACAGAAGAGTCCAAAGAGATAAGTCAAAATGATCATTAAGTGACTCAAGTTGTCACGCCCCGAGACCCAGGAGCCGCTGATCCAATATAAAATCGGACAGCACCTCCCCTGTCCGACGGGCAATTTACACATACATACAATCTATATAACAATCCACACAATATATATTTGGCCTTAGGCCTCAAAATCCAGACATAATCTAACCATAACACAAGTAAATCATACCTGACTGCGGACCGGTCCGACTTACGACGAAACAACCAATACAAAAACCCCTTAGGGCACACGACAACACTCCAAAGACATATACAAGTCCAATAAGTAAATATAAAAATAGACACTACTAAGTACAAAACGAAACTATGCCATCGCGATGGGTAGGGACTGGCTGCTGGGCTCTTCTGGCGACTCCAAGTATCTCAACCTGAAATAAAAATATATGGCAACAGGGTGAGTCCATAACTCAGCGAATACCCAGCAGATATGCATAGAAAGTTATACTACAATAAGAGTTCCGCTAATACAGTCTCATTTCAACAATAGGGAAAGACTTGGAACAAAAATACTGAGGTAGATACATACCAGAATCCATCTAACCTGAAAAGAGGGTCATAAGTACCAAGGGAATATCAATAGACATATAATCTCAGATAACAAGTCTCCAGAATATGCATGTCAAAC
This sequence comes from Boesenbergia rotunda, assembly GCA_024364735.1. Taxonomy (NCBI): domain Eukaryota; kingdom Viridiplantae; phylum Streptophyta; class Magnoliopsida; order Zingiberales; family Zingiberaceae; genus Boesenbergia; species Boesenbergia rotunda. Next base: position 36,504 of record JAGFNQ010003633.1, read on the forward strand.
AAGTGTAGAAATCAAATGCAGCAAACAATGCACAATGCAAAATATGCACATGGTGCAATGCCATGGTCACCCCCTAACTCCAGTCAAGTCACCGAGACAGGCGATACTGTGTCGGCCGAGTGGGTAGAGCTGTGACACTGTCCGCACTCTGCCATCACTGCTCCTGAGTGACCGAGAGGACAGGATGCTGGTGGAGCTATCGCTCCGCCCCATGTATATATGGGGGAGATATCTCTCTCATCTTCTCTGGTCTATGGGTAGAGAAGGGATCTCTGCTTGCTACCACGCTCCGAAACCACTACCCCTGAGCGGACGAGCGGAGCAATACAGAGCAAATGCACACGCCCAGCGGTATCCACTAACCCATGAGTGGCCGTGTGTGCATATCATGTGCCGGAAGACGATTAGGCTCAACCACAAGGGAGTCGCTGATCGTCGGCATGCAACAATGCAAGGATGGTGTATGATGGATACACATACCTCCCTCCCAAGTCCTCAGTATACTAAGTCTCAGTCTGAAATCCTATAACAGGAAATACAGGTAACCTACAAGGTATACTGGCCGAAATCTACAGATCTCTCATGTCAAACGCAAGAGATACCTCACGATATCTAAGCATACATATAGATATGACAATACTTGAGACTGTATAGAACTAACTGCATAATAACTCAGGGATAACCAACAAATATCCAGAACAAACATAATAACTCAGGGATAACTAACAAGTATCCAGGACAGGCATAATAACTCAGGATAACTAACATGTATCCAGAACATACAAAATAATCAGGGATAACTAACAAGTATCCAGAACATGCATAATACTCAGGATAACTAACAATATCCAGGACAGCATAATAACTCAGGGATAATAACAAGTAAAGCATAATAATCAGGATAACTAACAAGTATCCAGACAGGCATAATAACTCAGGGATAACTAACAAGTATCCAGGACAGGCATAATAAACAAGGCTAGCGTATAATCTTACTGCTATCTATAACCAACCATGCATAGCAATATGACAATATCTAAAAGATAAGTCAAAGGGTACCCGCCTCAAAGTAGGAGTCCGTATACGAAGAAGACCTCTCGTCTGATACTCCGCAATCCAAAAGTCCAAATCAATGCCCTGTATCAAAGGACATATTTAATAGCTATTACAAAATAGAATAGCAACTAGCCAGAAAATCCTAAACCATATTAGGGTTTATCTAATTACCGTAATCATTTTAATTATCCCAAATTAGATAATTAGCACAAGTTTCCTCGATTGAGTTCAAACATAGGTTTAGTCCAAACCTAAACCATGATCCAACCTTCCCCAAGACATTCAAAGCCCAAATCTCCTACACCACTCACGGTAGCTCCAAAATAGTTGGAGATCCAAAATAAAATAAATCAAGATACTATCTAATTCCTTTACCTGGTTATCTTTAACCTCAAGAATTAATCAGCCATATTCAACATCCAATTTCTAAATAATATCATCGAATCAGCTGATCTAAACTAACCATCACATAGCAATGTAACAAAGGTTTATCCATCAAAATTTACATCGAACTGATTTCCAACGATATCACACAGTACACCAGTCCTTACCTCGATGTCGGCTATAAGAAAAACCAACGTAGGTTGCCATCGATCAAACACATGTATCAACTGTCAATCCAGCTCTGAATTCGCTCACCAAGTTCGAGTAGAGGCAGATCCTACAAGAACATCACCCCAATGAAATTCACCATCCTGACCCAATGTATCCATCTCGAACAAAATTCGTCCAAAATCGAAATCAGAACTGCCTTACCTGAATGGATGCCAACAGCTTGCTTCCTTCCCTCATATCTCAACCAATTCTGAGCTAACAACGAGTTCTTCCCAAAATCGTGCTCTCCTGGATCTACTTCCAAGAACTAGATAAAACTCCAAATCAACCTCATGGTAGAATAAGGAAACCAAACCGCAGGGAATCAATTTCATAAGCCAAACTGTGAGACATCTCAAGAAATTTGAAATCAACATCCAATATCGAGCAAACTCCCAAATCCACAATCGTACATTAGAAATCAACTCGTCTACACAAAACAATCTCATATCAAAACAAATTTCATTCTATCACAACCAATCCATCAAAAGAATCCTTTAGAACAAGCTAACCTTACCTGATTATTTCCATCTCCAAAGCTTGGCTCAGCTTCACACTAGAAATCTGATCACACGCATGAACACCCACTCTAATCCAGCCGAAATCACAATCATCTGAGGTTCCATTGCCTCAGATTTGGTAGACCCCAATTGTGTCTTTGACTCCTCTTGCTCCAAATCCGATGGATCGACACTAAGGAGGAAGAACAACAAAGCTCAGCTTCGGCTTGCTTCGCGTGAAGGGAAGATGGCGCCGACGAGGAGAAGAGAGAGGAGACGGCAACACACCGAAAGGTGGCACCTGTGCTCGTGACCGGAGAGGATCCAGCGACGTCGATGAGCGAGGAAGATGCGCTCGTGTGGTGAGGAGTTGAGGGAGTCGGCGACCGGGGGTTCGGCGCTAGTGCGTCGCGATGAGGAGGAGGGTCGGGCGTGGCGGCTAGGGTTCGCAAACTGGGAGAAAAAGAGGGGGATCGGGTTGGTGGCTACAGGCGCAGGGAGAGGAAGGGAGAAGAGACGGTTTCGGCCAATTAAAACCTAGGTTAGACTTTAATCAAAATATATATATATATATATATATATATTAAACTTCTCCTCTAATACATCAAATAACCTAATTATATTCTTTTATTTATTCGTTTATCCTCGTAAATTCCACCAAGGGTTCAGAAAAATTTCTGAAAATTTCCGTCATAGTTTACAAGGTTATTTCTTGATTTGACCTTTGGCATTACTTCTCGTATTTTACACAAGTAGAGGAGAAGAAAGATGGAGAAGAAAAAGAAGCATCATCCACATCCGAATATGAATATATAACCTTCATGAATGCGGATGAGCGATCCATTTCTTCAAAAGTTGAAGAAGAGCCACGACGAATAAAGAAGAGGTCTTGGAAGTCAGCCTTGCTAGTACCTCCACCGAAGCAAAATCAAAAGATCACATAACATGCTTCGGGTGCAATGAAAAGGGGCATTACAAGGATAAGTGTCCTTTGGGCAAGAAAAAGGTAAACCCTATACCCATTTCAATTCCTTTAAAATCTAACATGGATTGTAGGAATGAGGAAGTCAAAAGAAAAAAAATGAAAATCATATGCTTCACGTGTTGGGAGAAAGTACACTACCACATCAAATGCCCAAAGAGTGGAGAACGCAAAAAATTGGCGCATTTGAAGAAGTGGGAGAAGAAGATGAATCAGATTTAGGCACATTACTCGACAAAGACCAAAAAGCATATATGGTAAGAAAATTTTCAATGTTTCTTGAAACTAACAATTTTAATAAGTTACATGCAATGAAGCTACTTCAAAGGAAAAGAAAGGCTCGATGCTATAACTGCCAAGAGGAAGGGCACATCAAGGATAATTGCCTGAAGCTAAAAAGCAAAGAGAAAGAAAAAGAAAGATCAAGGCATAATAAAGTAAAGAATCCTAAAGTGACGTGGAGCGAGTCATCATCCTTGGAATCCTTAGAGGAGTATGTGTAGGGATGATAATGTTGGATATCTTGGATATCTATTGTGAATGGAAAGGGAGGTGGTGGGACTTTTAGTCCCACATTGGAACTTTCCATTGAATGGAAAGTGAGGAGGAGAATAAAGGGACTCCCTTGTGAGTGGGGCTTTAGTCCCACATTGGGAGTTTTAAGGCAAAATGTTTGGTTTATATTGTATCACAAGCATGATAGTTGTGAACAAATGCTAGGGGAGAGGCTCTCTCTCACGCATGGGTGCGCAGGGGGGGTGCAAATCCAGGGCCCGAATTTGTACTGAACCAAGTGAACTCGTGTACGTGCATGACCCACGCACGTCGAATGTCCGACCGGTCGAGGCAAAATTTGTCCAAGCAGATGAACCAATGTTTTACCAAATTGATTTTTTGCTCAAATATAACTGATGCATTAATTTTGATTAGTGCGGGATCGGTAACCCCCAGACGTTTGGATCTGGTTGGGTAAATGACAGTAAATGATGATTAATTCGTCATTTACTCCTGCGGGGGTCTGAGCCTATATAAAGGGGCTAACCGAGAGCAAAAGGTACAGACGACGAAAATTTTTCTCCACTCCACCTCGTTCCCGACCTCCGCTCTGCTGATAGCAGTCGAGTACCTCTTCAGTTCGCCACGAGCAACGAGTGCTCCGTTGTGCCCGTGGTCTACTGTTGTATCCTGAGAGACAGAAGTCCATCTGAGCCTCGAAGCACCGTCGGAGGAGGACGAATCTGTTTCAAGGAAATTGTGCTGCGCAGGCCTCAGCAACATCCCGGTCGGGAGACGTCCAACCACTACTCAGGAGTTCCCAGTCGGGAAACTCCTCTCGGAAATTCCAATTAGGGAATTCCACTCGGCGGCTCGGGAGCTCACTCGGCTATTCCGCTCGGGACTCCACTCAGGAATTCCACTCTACTCGGGAGACATTACTCTGGTCGGAAGCTTCACTCGGGACTCCACTCGGGAATTCCACTCGGAGTTCGGAAGACGTTACTCGGGTCGGGAGATTCCACTCGGGAGCTCACTCGGCCATTCCGCTCGGGATCTCACTCGGCTACTCGGGAGTTCCACTCGGCTACTCGGGAACTCCACTCGGAGCTCACTCGGCCACTCGGGAAATCTGCTCGGGAGCTCACTCGGCGGCTCGGGAGCTCGAAAACCTTACTCGAAAGACTGCAGCTTGGAGAAAAAGCAGTCGGGGACACTCAACAGAGATAAGTTGAAATTAATTTCTGTAATTTCAATTTACTGTAAAATCTCGGAAACTCCTCCAACAATCTTGAAATAGACTCGTTCTGTTGAGATGGTCACGGAACGTGTTGAGGTGAAACAGACTCATCACCAGGCCCCCTCCGCCCCGATCAGGAATGTCCCGATCAACCATAGGGAAAAGCCAGAAAAGTTCACTGGGCTGAACTTCAAGAGGTGGAAGCAGAAGATGCTCTTCTATCTGACCACGCTTAATCTGGCTCGGTTCTTGACCGAGGACCCTCCCAAGTAGGCTGAGGCTGCTGAGGTGGAGGCACGGACTCATTCTGAGTACCTATGCCGAAACTACATCCTCAACTGCTTGGCCGACTCGCTGTATGCTGTGTACAGTACGAAGAGAACGGCCAAAGAGCTATGGGAGTCCTTGGACAAGAAGTACAAGTCGGAGGATGCTAGGGCCAAGAAGTTCATCGTGGGCCGATTCTTGGACTATAAGATGGTTGACTCTAAGACAGTGATCAACCAAGTCCAGGAGCTTCAGGTGATCTTACATGAGATCCACTCAGAAGGTATGGTTCTGTGCGAAACCTTCCAAGTTGCAGCCATCATTGAGAAGCCGCCCCCCGGCTGGAAGGATTTCAAGAATTATCTGAAGCACAAGCGGAAGGAAATGAACGTGGAGGAACTTATTGTGTGACTTCGCATCGAAGAAGACAACAAGGGATCAGAGAGAAAGATGTTCTCTCAGGCTACTGTGAAAGCCAACGTGGTCGAGCACGGACAAAGCTCGAAACGGAAGAATTCTAAATCTTCCAAGCTGGGACACAAAGGAGGCATCGCCAAGAAGTTCTCTGGGAAGTGCTACAACTGTGGCAAAGTGGGTCACAAGTCTTTGGAATGCAAGAAACCGAAGAAGAAGCCGGAGGCCAACCTAAACGAGGGACCAAAAATGGAAGACCTCTGTGTCGTGGTCTCTGAATTGAACCTGGTGGGTTCAAACCCGCGGCAATGGTGGATCGATATTGGAGCCACCAGACATGTGTGCCGCAATAAGGAGCTGCTCCACAATTTTGAAGAAATTAGTGGAGAGAAGCTGTTCATGGGGAACTCGGCAACCTCGGACATCATGGGCCAAGGGAAGGTGGTGTTGAAGATGACCTCGGGCAAGGACCTGACTCTCACTAATGTGCTGTATGTTCCGGAGATTCGAAAGAATCTAGTGTCCGGATCACTGTTAAGCAAGCATGGCTTTCGCATTGTGTTTGAGTCCGACAAGGTTGTTCTGTCGAAGAAGGGAATGTTTGTAGGAAAGGACTATGTATCTGATGGGCTGTTTAAGCTCAGTGTAATGGCCATTAGGCCTAAGATAAATAAAAATGAAAGCTCTTCCACTTATATGCTTGAGTCTTCGTGTTTATGGCATGGTAGACTAGGACATGTGAATTACGATGTGATTCGTAGATTGATGAACATGCAAAGCATACCGACATTCCACCTTGACCCGAAACACAAGTGTCAGACTTGTGTTGAAGCGAAGTTGACAAGGTCATCCTTTCAACACGTTGAAAGAAGCACCAAACCACTCGACTTAATTCACACCGACGTATGTGACCTTAAGGGCACACTGACACGTGGTGGGAATAAGTACTTCATCACTTTTGTAGATGATAACACAAAATATTGTTATGTGTATCTTCTCAAAAGCAAGGATGAAGCTATAGAAAAATTCATTCTCTATAAGAATGAGGTTGAAAACCAACTTAATAAGAAAATTAAGGTGGTTCGAAGTGACCGAGGTGGTGAATACGTATCACCATTCGCTGAGTTATGTGTTGAACATGGGATCAGACACGAAACAACTACTCCTTATACCCCTCAGCAGAATGGGATTGCTGAGCCAAAAAATTGAACTCTTAAGGAGATAATGAATGCTCTTTTATTGAGCTCTAGACTACCAGACTCCATGTGGGGGGAAGCTGTGTTAACAGCTAACTACCTTTTGAATAAGGTCCCCCGGAAGAAAATAGATAAGAGCCCTTATGAGTTATGGAATGGAAGACAACCATCCTACAAATACTTGCGAGTGTGGGGGTGTCTTGCCAAAGTTTTGGTGCCTGATCCAAAAAGGGTTAAGATAGGACCAAAAACTGTTGATTGCATATTTATTGGATATACACACAACAGCAGTGCATATCGATTTTGTGTGTATGAGTCACAATTACCGGATATACACAAGAACTCGATAATAGAATCGAGAAATGCCTCATTCTTCGAGCATGTGTTTCCATATAAGACCCAAGAGGATGCTAGCTCCTCAAAATGGGTGGAGGAAATACCAGAGGAAGAAGAAGAGGATGATGAACCAGTGGAGGCTGCGCCTCGGCGGAGTAAGAGAGCTTGGGTGGAAAAATCGTTCGGATCAGATTTTATCACTTTTATACTGGAAAGTGACCCCCAAAGCTACTCAGAAGTTGTGAACTCTTCTGAGGGACCTCACTGGAAAGAGACAATTGCATCTGAGATAGAATCTATCTTACAAAATCACACTTGGGAACTTGTGGACCTTCCTTCGGGGAGTAAACCATTAGGTTGCATGTGGATTTTCAAGAAGAAGATAAGATCAGATGGCACAATTGACAAGTATAAGGCGAGGTTGGTAATTAAAGGTTACCGACAGAGAGAAGGCCTTGATTACTTTGATACATATTCTCCTGTGTCAAGAATAACGTCCATTAGAGTGTTGTTGGCTATTGCTACTCTATGGAACCTGGAAATACATCAGATGGATATAAAGACGGCATTTCTAAACGGAGATTTAGAAGAGGAAATCTATATGGAGCAACCGGAAGGATTTTCTGTGCCAGGACAGAATAACCAGGTTTGCAAATTGGTGAAGTCTTTATACGGCTTGAAGCAAGCTCCAAAGCAGTAGCATGGGAAATTTGATAATGTCATGCGAGAAGGTGGATTCAAAATCAATGAATGTGATAAATGTGTCTACTCGAAAGCTACTGAAGATGACTTTGTCATCTTGTGCTTATATGTAGATGACATACTTATCATTGGGAGTAATGATAAGATAATCAAATCCATGAAAGACATGTTGAACTCAAGATTTGACATGAAAGACATGGGCCTAGCTGATGTGATTCTAGGAATTAAGATTCTTAGAACAGCTGAAGGACTTGTTCTTAGTCAGTCCCACTACATGGACAAGATTCTTGAGAAATTCACCAATGGTGATACTGCGTTGGCACGAACGCCGATAGATACGAGCCAACATCTATCGAAAAACCAAGGAGAAAGTATCTCTCAGGTAGAGTACGCTCGGGTGATTGGAAGTTTGATGTACTTGATGAATTGTACACGACCAGACTTAGCCTACGCAGTAAGCAAACTGAGTAAATACACGAGTAATCCCGGTGTTGAGCACTGGAAAGGGATAACAAGAGTCCTGAGGTATTGGAGATATACTCATGGAAATGGACTGCACTATAAGAGATATCCTGCTGTTATCGAAGGATACAGCAATGCGAGTTGGATATCTGATATAAAAGACTCGAAGTCTACGAGTGGTTATGTGTTCACTCTGGGAGGTGCAGCCATTTCATGGAAATCTTCTAAGCAAACCGTAATAACCAGATCCACAATGGAGTCTGAGTTTGTAGCTCTTGACAAATGTGGTGAAGAGGCTGAATGGCTACGGCAATTCTTAGAAGATGTGCCGAGATGGTCGAAACCCGTGTCGGCAATCTGCATACATTGTGATAGTCAATCTGCAATTGGCCGGGCACAAAGCCATCTGTATAATGGTAAGTCTAGACATATACGTCGAAGACACAATACCATTAGACAACTACTCTCAACTGGAGTTATCACTGTTGACTATGTGAAGTCAAAGGATAACTTAGCGAATCCGCTAACCTAAGGGTTAAATCGAGAGTTAGTTGCAAGCTCATCAAATCGAGGGTTTGATGCCGATAGAAAATGTTGGTGCAAAGGAAACTCAACCTATGCAGACTGGAGATCCCAAGAACTAGGTTCAAAGGGACAACCTAACTGCACTGACAAAAGTGTTCACTGTGAGGAAACGACTCTTTGAAACAGTGAAGGATGAAGGTTAAGCATACGACTTTTAATGATTCAATAGAGTTATATGGAAAACTCTTAAGAGATCACCTATGTGAGAAAGAAGTGGGGCAGCTTCGAAGAGAATTGGAGGCACAATTCTTAGAACTTCTCGCAGAATTAGGCGTGTTCATGGCCAAGAAAGAACACACTCATGAGAACTGAGGTGTATCAAGGAGAGTCCTGGGTGAGATGTGTCAATGCTTACATAAACGGCAGCACAGTTCAAGGACATCCTGTCTACTGTCAGCCAGGAAGCAAACAGATCTTCACAAGGGAAGGTTCAAAGGGTGAAACCTACCTATCCTATACACGACTCAACTGCTGAATGCTATCACCATGTTTCCATTCATGTGGGGGATTATTGGATATCTTGGATATCTATTGTGAATGGAAAGGGAGGTGGTGGGACTTTAGTCCCACATTGGAACTTTCCATTGAATGGAAAGTGAGGAGGAGAATAATGGGACTCCCTTGTGAGTGGGGCTTTAGTCCCACATTAGGAGTTTTAAGGTAAAATTTTTGGTTTATATTATATCACAAGCATGTAGTTGTGAACAAATGCTAGGGGAGAGGCTCTCTCTCACGCGTGGGTGCGCAGGGGGGTGCAAATCCAGGGCCCGGATTTGTACTGAACCAAGTGAACTCGTGTGCATGCACGACCCGCGCACGTCGAATGTCCGACCGGTCGGGGTAAAATTTGTCCAAGCAGATGAACCAATGTTTTGCCAAATTAATTTTTTGCTCAAATGTAACTGATGCATTAATTTTGATTAATGCGGGATCGGTAACCCCCAGACGTTTGGATTTGGTCGGGTAAATGGCAGTAAATGACGATTAATTCGTCATTTACTCCTACAGGGGTCTGAGCCTATATAAAGGGGTTGACCGAGAGCAAAAGGTACAGACGACGAAAATTTTCCTCCGCTCCACCTCGTTCCCGACCTCCGCTCCGCTGATAGCAGTCGGGTACCTCTTCAGTTCGCCACGAGCAACGAGTGCTCCGTTGTGCCCGTGGTCTGCTGTTGTATCCTGAGAGACAGAAGTCCATCTGAGCCTCGAAGCACCGCCGGAGGAGGACGAATCTGTTTCAAGGAAATTGCGTTGTGCAGGCCTCAACAACATCCAGGTCGGGAGACGTCCGACCACTACTCAGGAGTTCCCAGTCGGGAAACTCCTCTCGGGAATTCCAGTTCGGGAATTCCACTCGGCGACTCGGGAGCTCACTCGGCTATTCCGCTCGGGACTCCACTCAGGAATTCCACTCTGCTCGGGAGACATTACTCCGGTCGGAAGCTTCACTCGGGACTCCACTCGGGAATTCCACTCGGAGTTCGGAAGACGTTACTCGGGTCGGGAGATTCCACTCGGGAGCTCACTCGGCCATTCCGCTCAGGATCTCACTCGGCTACTCGGGAACTCCACTCAGAGCTCACTCGGCCACTCAGGAAATCTGCTCGGGAGCTCACTCGGCGGCTCGGGAGCTCGAAAACTTTACTCGAAAGACTGCAGCTTGGAGAAAAAGCAATCGGGGCCACTCAACAGAGATAAGTTGAAATTAATTTCTGTAATTTCAATTTACTGTAAAATCTCGGAAACTCCTCCAACAGATAATAGGTCGGGTTCGGGTCAGATTCTATATCCTTCGTCCCCATACCTATCGGGTATTGGATATCCATCTGAATACTCATACCCATTAAATGATCAGATATCTTGTATATTAACAATTTTTCTTCTTTCTATCCAACTATATCATTTAACAAAAGTAAATTAGAATTAATATTATATTTAAAAATATATATCTATAATTTAAAAATAGATTAAACTTCTATATAACCTATTCCTAACATCAACACAAATTCTTATTGGGTTTTGGGGGGAAATTTCTTTAATATGTGTGTATGTGTGTCAGATATCGAATATCGATAGTCCCTCTATACCCTCCTCTATTCAGGTCAGATATTGGATCCTCCATCGAATTCAAAAGAAATTATCATCCCTAAGAATGCGGGTCTTGCGTTAATGGTAAGCCATCAAGAAGGGGACAATGAAAACTCATCCAAAATGAGCATCGGGAGCTTCGATGAAGGGGGAGTGTCATGCCCCGAGACCCAGAAGCCGCTGATCCAATAGAAAATCGGACAGCACCTCTCCTATCCGGCGGACAATTTACACATACACAGAACATAATAGACATCACCACGCAGTTTAATTATATATATTTGACCTCAGACCTCAAAATCCAGACATAATATAACCATAACACAAAGTAACTCATACTTGATTGCGGACCGGTCCGACTTACGACAAAACAACCAATACACAAAACCCCTTAGGGCACACGACACATATGACATATACAAATCACTAAAAGGAATATAAAACAATCCACTATACAGGATAAAACAAAATCCTGCGGTCGCGATGGGTAGGGACTGGCTGCTGGGCTCTTCTGGCGACTCCAAATATCTCAACCTGAAATAAAAATATATGGCAACGGGGTGAGTCCATAACTCAGCGAATACCCAGCAGATATGCATAATATGTTATAATAACAATAAGCATCTGCGTTAATACAGTCTCATATCAACAATATGGGAAAAAAACTAGTACTGGAAATACTGAGGTAGATACATACCAGAATCCAGCTAACCTGAAAAGAGGATAATAAGTACCAAGGGAATATCATTAGACATATAATCTCAAATAACAAGTCTCCAGAATATGCATGTCAAACAAGTGCAAGAATCAAGTGCAGCAAACAATGCACGATGCAAAATATGCACATGGTGCAATGACATGTGTCACCCCCTAGTCCCAGTCAGGATCATCGTCCATGACGTCCGCGTGGGTAGAGCTATGACAACCTGTATGCACTCTGCCATCACTGCTCCTGAGTGACCGGGTGGACAGGATGCTGGCGGAGACCACGCTCCTAACCCCAAGCAATGGGGGAGTCAAGCTCTCATCTCCTCGTGGCTCAGTACGAGAAGGGACCCCTGGCTGCTACCACGCCCGCGCTCACCCTCCAAATAGTGGCCGAACGGAGCAATACAGGGCAAAAGCGCACATCCTATGGTATCCACTAACCCATGAGTGGCCGTGTGCGCATATCATGTACCGAAAAAAGATTAGGCTCAACCACAAGGGAGTCGCTGATCGCCGGCATGCAACAATGCAAGAATGATGTATGATATGCACACATACATCCCTCATGTCAAATACAAGAGATACATCCCGATATCTAAGCATACATATAGATATGACAATACCTGAGACTGTATGAAACTAACTGCATAATAACTCAGGGATAAACAACAAGTATCCAGAACAAGCATAATAAACAAGACTAGCGTATAATCTTACTGCTATCTATAACCAACCATGCATAGCAATATGACAATATCTAAAAGATAAGTCAAAGGGTACCCGCCTCAATCGTAAGATGCTCGTATCAGAAAGAGCCTCCCGACTGATAATCAGAAATGCTAACTCCAATCAATGCCCTGTATCAAAGGCATAACGTTTAGCTACCATAATATGTAATTTATAGCTAAACAAACTGTCTCAAATAATTAGGATCGTCTTAATTATCTCGTTTCATTTACTTAACTATAATTAAATGAGTAGGTCTTAATTATCCCACATTCCAATCCCTCAAACTTAAATTATTAGGTTTAATTTCTATTAACCTAAACCCATAACACAGATCAACATCGGAAGCTTAACTCCATCAATTAACAAATCCTTCCATTACAAATTGATCTCTACCTCCACAGATCACCACATGGCAACATTCAAATAATACAAGGTTAGGGAAATCAAACCTATACCGATTAACTTCCAAATCAAAACCATACAAACATATCCATAATGATTCCAACCCACCAAAC
>JAGFNQ010003633.1:57840-114511 GCA_024364735.1 Boesenbergia rotunda
AATATTATTGTCATTTAATTAAAAATTAAGTTTGGAAGTAATTATTCTCCAAACATTCAAACTTTATCTTGTATCAGCTTTTGGCTTCTATTTCAACACTGCTTACTTTAACTTCTTACTAACTTCAAGATAATCACTATAAGAATCACTTTTCAAGAAGTAAAAGCTCTCTCAAACACTCCCTTAATGGTTCGTCACATAATTCCCACCCCTTCTTTTGTTTTCAAGATGTACATATCGCAACCATTCTCAGTGCATTAGTGATTTAGGTGATATTGTGTTTCTACTCAATGTCAATATAATCTCATCATCGGGACTTGTTCTTGAAGAGGGGTTTTAGCTGTATGATGCTCCATTGTTTTTTGATATCTCACCTAATTAGATTAGTCAATTCAAAGACAGAGAATTATCAATGTCTTAATTTCAATGTGGTCAAACGTCTCTTCTTTCTTATTCAATCTACTTTTTTCCCTGATGGCACAATGATAAATGGATTGAGCAAGACATGTCAGTCGGGCCATGCTAGGTTAAGTTATCCAACCTATCTCGCAAGTCAAGCTAGGCTATAACTCTCAACTCGAAGGTCATGCAAGGCCGACTAGTTAAACATAAATTATATATAATTTAAGTAACAATGGTGACTCGATCGATTCTATAACAAAATGGACATAATCTTCAACAAACACACACCACAAGCGTAGAAAATATATCTTGGAAGTTTATCATGCATCTAATGTCATTCCCTGTGCCAATTAACAGTTGTTTGTCAGTAATGAGGAAGTAGACCTCCCACAATTATTGTTGCATGCATGCTTGGACTATTATAAGAAAATGACCTACGTGACGCCTGCAGCTGGACAAAAATAATTTGCATCTCTTTCAGATAGCTGGATTCGCGCACTTAATTCATCTACAAACCAATAGTAGTATTTAAAGAGAGCTGCAGTGACATACTTTTCAAGTATCATCTGAACATTAATTGAAATTAAGTCTCCTTTAACTTGTTGGAGTTTATGTTATACTAATATCTTATTATAGGTTCTTAATCATCTTCTGGTCTTAAACTCAAGGAACATGGAATGTGGTCCTATACTCACTGGATTGCTAATATATTTTAATGAATTTGTTATTATTTAGGAATTAGTCACGTTTAGTTGTATTCGACTTAGTTTTTAGCTTGAGGCAATTTTAGGACTGTTGTTGATCGATGATAGTGAGCAAGACAAAAATAGATGAAATGCGAAGCCTAATAAGTAATACAAGATTGAATGTGCAACCTTTATTGGATGGTGAATTTCAAACTTCCACAAGGCTAAGCAATTTAAGAGGGTAAAAACTACTCTCTCCTTGTGGGAGTTCTCTAACGATTAAGTCGGAATATAAGACAAGACTAGATTGGCCAAATTTTTCAAAGTCAATTCAAGTCTTTTCTTAATTTGATCAAGTTTTGATGAGTTCTATCAATTTTCCAAAGTAGCGAATTGGCTATTTGTCAACACCATTTTGACGACTCGGGCAATTCATATAAGTATCGACCGATTTCACCAACTACATTTATGATACTTTTTGAATTATATCACCATTTTTATTCTTGATGATTTGGACATGGCTCTGATTATATTAGCCATATTAATTTTATTGAAAAATTGGAGTTGTCTGAAGACAAATAGTCCGGACCCGATGTTGGGTGCCTTCCTTGTCACCGAGCTTTCCAAATTTATTTAATTACCAATCCTGATCCTAGTTCCTTGACTTATCAAGTCGGATCTATCAACCTGCTCAGAGTATTGAGAAATTAATATCATAAATATGGATGCTTAAGTATTACTGGCCTATTTAGTTTAACAAACAAATACACTAGATCTTTAGGGACAAACAAATCTTTAAAATGCTGTGAATGTATGAACCATACAAATTAGATTACTGAAAAACATAGTGCACTAATTTGTGTTTTTTTCTCTAGTGAAGTGAAAGACAAGAGCAAGGGACCCAGCAGGTGTGGAAATGTCGAAGAAGAAGACTTCCAATGATCTTAATGGAGTATGCACATACACATTTAAATCGGTATGCCCGACTGTGCAGCCTGACCCAATTGCCCTGGACGTTGGTCTGACCAGTTTAGCTCAACTGTTTTGAACAACTTGCTAAGCTTTCCCAGCCTGATCTGCACCCTGACTAGTGCAACTAACCTGAACAAACCATTCGACCCACTCAGCCCAATCGGCCCAATAGGCATGCTCGATATACTTGGCCCAATTGGCCCACTCATCCCATCCAACTTGTCTGACCTGACCAACCCAACTGAAGTGACCAACTGAATTGTTAAAATGTGATTTATTTTTAAAAAAAATGAAATTGGCAAACTAACTATCTTATGAATAAGGATTACAATATTATAAGAATTGACAGTCTAAGATCATTTCTATAATCAAACATAGAACTATTTATTCCATAAAATTCCCCAGAATAAAACAGCTATTCTTACAAACTAAAAGAATGAAAAAATTCTTTCTTACGATATTAGTAGACAGGAAATATAGCATGGTAAAATGGAAAGATAAGTCACAGAATCATATATAACAACATCAGTTTACAATTTTGGTTGAACTTCTGCTCTATATTGAAGTTTTTTGGAAATGAATTTTTTTTATATTTTTAATTACATGATCAAATTTAAGAATATCATATTTTGTATATTTGAAGGTATACCTACATTTATGCTTCCTATATAACATACCTATTACAAATCAATGTAATGCAATCCTTAAGATTCAAGTCAACTTTAGTTTTACATCAAAAGATCACAAAATTTCAATTGGTGTGTCATTCAGGTGATAATGCACAGTGAAAGATTAACGAGCAAATTGATCACACAAAAGAAATAAATGAATAACGGAGAAACTAAAAAATGTTGCTAGGTACATTAACACATACCTCTATGTGCTTCTTCTGCTCTCCATTTCCTCGTCTAGGAATCTCAACTGAAGACCTCTTCTATTCTTGGTACGCTTATGAACAGTTAAAAATCACAGTAGGTAACACTTTGAACCAGACGTCGATGAACATACTGGCTTTCTGAACATATTTCTCTCATGAGATTTTTAATGCACTTGAATCATATTTCTGGAGATGAAAGAAATGCTATATTTTAATCTCAAACCTTTGAAACTTAGATAACATTTCAAGGGACATTCTAGTCTCAAATCAAGCTTACCATCCTTTTTGCAACTGAGCCTTTTCAATTTTAGTCCTTTCATTTGTTTATCCTTTTTGATTCTGCAAGAATTCCACATAATAAAATTGAGAGAGAAAAAACATGTTCAACCTTATTCATCATCAAGTCAAAGAATTTTGGCATAATTTTCCTCTCCATGCTTATTATTACCTGAAAGGTCTTTCACTTCCACAGGGTAAAACAACAACTTGTAGTAGCAAATTCAACATGGATGTTCATTTTCATTTCCTCAATCATATCTTAAGCAAGTTATTGTTTGACAATCCCTGGATTTACATGGTACTCAAAGATTTACATGATTTATATTCCTGGATGAAAATTTCATATTAGGGATTGATTAGAAAATTTTATGATCACGTCAACTTTGATCTCATAAATTATGGCTATGCACAGTGCATATCGTATTAAGCCGGTAGAATGTGGTAAACCACACAACAACAACAACCAAGTCTTATCCCACTAGGTGGGATCGGCACACATCAGTAAACCACAATCCATAAAAATGCAAGTGCACATGTGAGCATTTAAACTACTTGAACAATGATTTTTTTTTGGATGAGGTAAATTGAAAAGGCATGTAACATAATGGATCAAATGCATCAGTTGATCATTGGTCATATTTTCAAACCATATCTATGAAGTAGATTATCCTCTAATTGCAGAATTTAGCAAATACACCATAATCCATGTGCTGGCATTGGGTATTATTCATCAATAATTTACACTTTTTATTAGCATTATTAGGATGTGAAAGGCTATTTCTTGATTCTTCCAATTAAGTAGTAAGACATGCTAGTGTGATTAGCGAAGATTTACATATGGCATGACAATGAAGTAGGAAGAATGAGATGGAAAGATTTTAACAATACAAACAATGCAAATGAGAAACGAACATTGGATTATTGGAGTTTAGATCATCCCATTCAATTCAAATGGAGCTTGCAACTCTATGTCATTATGGCTTATATAAAAAGTTCTTCAATTTATTTGGTCTACTGAAAATGATTTATATATTGATACACAACACTCTTGGAAAATAGTGAATTCCCAACATCAAATTGTTTTCTGCCTCGGGCATTAGATTATGCTTGATGAGAACTAAGAAGCATATTATAAAGTATTATCAGGTTAACCTTTATTCTTTTAAACAATTTGTAGTGTTTGCACGTAAACTATAAAAGTACTATAACGTGGTAAGCATGCTCATAAGTTATTTATTATTTGTCTTCGTTTACGTTAATACACAAAGATTGCTGAAAAGGTTTTCGATATATGTCAATATCAGTTCATCTATTTCAAGAATAGGCTATAGGACTATCTATATTAAGTTGCATGGGCATCTTGTACTAATTTCCATGCTTCCAATCCAATGATCGATCCAAGCCTAGACAATGAAATTAACCATGCTACTCTTCCATTGACAATAGATGGCTCTGCCACAAAGAGAGATCAGAATTTAATCAAGGTCCGATAATAAATAATGTTAAACTATTGTTCATCAAACGATATGTGTGGTGAATTGCCTAACCTCATAAAAGTTAAACTAGAAATCCCAAGTATAGTCTCGAAAATGACACGAGGTCGAAACTAGTATATCATTTAGTGGCACAACTCATACTCAAAAATGACTATGAACTTGCAATTTCTTTTGATCAGCTGTCAAATTGGATTGTTTACAATGTAAGATCTAACACGAGAAAATTGGCAGTTTTAGAATGATCAAACCTATGAAGGAACAATGAATGTTTTGCCCTTTATGACATATGCTGACATGAATCTTGGTGCAACGTTGCATGTCTTAAACTTTCAATAGAACATATTATTGCTTCACAGTATAGAAAGCTTCAAGAGGTATAGGACCACTGAATTGCATTCTGTAGTATCATCAAGAATCTGTCACCGGGAACAAAGTCACAATACATAGGTCAGCTTTCGTTCTTTTGAAAATTGCAAGCGCATTTTCTCCAGTTGTAATGGCCAATCACCTCCAAGTAATTGAGGATTCAATTCCATTGCCAATTGAATATCAAGTGAAGTAGCACAATTGCATCCATCCACTTGACTTGTCCTATGTGAACTGCACCTTGCCCTAGCTAGGTCCATACAAGGCTTGATCAATCTCTTCAGAAATGCATCCATTCCATGATTTAATACATCAGCAGAATCAACCGACAAACCAAGGCCGCCAACCTCCAACTTACTCTCTAGCCTATCCTTCAAGGCCCTTGAATCTGGTAGTTCGGAAGCATGATAACAATTGTTAAAATAATTTGTCTGTCCAATCCGGAAGCTTGATTCAAAAGCACCACGGAAAGATTTCCGAGGACGATCACCAACAATTGCTGGAATGCCAAGAGGAGGCCTCAAAGGACTTCTACTTTGTACAGTTGGGCTATATCGAAATTGATCAACCTCTTCCCCATCCTCCACAGAAGTTAGTGCTTTGCTACCAATAGATATCAATTCCCGGGCACTTTGCTGCTCTTTTGACTTCTGTAGATCACTAGAGTTAGTGACTTCTTGAACATGTCCTGGTGGAATTTTCCCATAAGGCCCAAGCAACCTAGATCGGTCAGCTAATCTACGGTCCCTACTGTTTATGGATTTTCCTCTCCGAGGAGATGTAGGAAATGTTTCACCAAAGCTAGACATTTTGGATGTCCGTGAATTTCCAGTAAGTGTCTCTCTGCTAGGTGGAGCAAATGCAAGACCAGCATTGCTAAGGATTGATCTGATGAATAAATTATGGAGAGCAAGATTTTCCTTCCCAATAATACTATAACACAATTTCTCGAACTCCAATTTACTGAGTCTCAAGTTGAGTAACCGCTTAAGGTTATAGAAGTACTTCTCCGCTCTTTGGCGCCCAAGCTTCCTATACAGCTGAGATTTGAGCTCAGCAGTATCAATTCGGGAAAACTGCTTGCAAGTTGACATTTTTTTATTTCTGAAACTTCAAGTGAACAAGCAAATACCGTTCATAAAATCCTGATGAAACAAAGTTCAAGTCTTCCCAAGTCCATTAAGTCAAATGGATCTGCAGTATGCACAAAATGCAAAGAAGAATAGGAGATAAGGACAGAATCAACCAATACTGGGAACATAAGAAACGAAACAAAAACAAAAAAAACAGACATGTATAGAGGGTTTGAGCATATTTTTCTGCAGAACCCAGTAAACTGATAGTGCAAACAAGGAATCATCTCGAATTCATAGATGAAACAAAATATCGACACTAAAACAACAGAAACAGAGACACATTGGTAGATATATCAAACACAACTGATCTTTTAAAGATGGAAGTCATATTGCACAAGGAACCCTACCAGTGAGCATCGGTGGCAGCAACCGAACAAAGGACAACCACGCAAAGAGAAAACAACAACAAATCCTAGTAAATTGGCGAGATGAAAACGAATGCAAGTCTGAAAACTCTAACCTTGTCGACGGAAATCATGCCGATCTCGCACTCGATCTCCGAAATTGGGTTAAAAAGTTTAAGACTTTGCTGGCCTTTGTCTATAAACTTACTTTATAGGGTCACTCTTTCAATCTTTCAAGGAACCCTCCAAATTTATCATTTATCTATAACCCTCCTTGATTATTTACATCATTGTAAATTGAAGCAAGGACTAAACTGAACATATTGAATTAAAAAAAGTGCATTAATTGATTATTAATATTACGATTACAAAAAATGTGATATTTGCTCCATTAATTTCATTTTAAATATTACGAATAAATACATTTTCTAGAATAATTACGATTAATATTGCGATTAAATGCAGTTTCTAGTTGGCAAAAAGGTGATTCGCTCGTTCTCAGCGCCCCTATCAACCCGTCTCAGGGCCAACACGAAAGAAGTAAATCACGGAGGCTACTAGCCTGGATACTGTGGCTAATGTGTGGGGAGGATGGGCACGATTAAATACATTTTCTAGAATAATATAACGGTAAATTGTCATAAACTCCCCAATAGCCCTTTGAGATTTGCATTCACTCCCTACACAAGTTTGTCTTTGTTTTTACTCCCTGATAGAACTGAGTATAAAAGGGTAAAAATTGAGTATACATCAGTGAAAACTGAGTATAAAAGAGTGAAACTTGAGTATAAAAGAGTAAAAATTGAGTACATGGGTATTGATGTGGTGGATGCAAACTGTCATACTCAATTTTCTAATTTTTATACTCACTTTTCTTCAAATAATATTCACTAAACATCCCATCAGGGACTGCATGCAAAGAAATATTTATGTAGGGATTGCATGCAAAGTAAAAATTGCATCCCATAATATAAGGAGGGACAACCAATAAATGTTTATGGAAAATAAATAGAAAGGAAGGGAGCTTGGTGCAAATTGACAATTTGTGAGGTTGGAAGGTCAACTTTGGAGAGCTCTTTTGCCCAGAAGTTGAACTTTGACCCACTTCTAATAAAAAGAGTTTTCTTTTTTAATAAAAAACATAAATTGATTTTAATTTTCTATGAGAATTTTTGACTGTTCAACGTACAAATGAGGTATATAAAGCATTTAAAATCATTTTGGATTATTATTTTTTCATGAAGTTTCATAATTTTAATCTTAATTATTATCTGAAAAGGGTGTCCTGTCGACCTCTAAATATAAGTTATATTTTAAATTTATTCGATAAATCAGATCATTTATCTCCATAATTAATAGGGTGAAATTTGAATATTTGAATTATAAAAAAATTATGATATATTTTTGATTGTCAATTAAGCATGGAAACAAAAGCTAAAGAAATCTAACCTGTTTTGCGATGATATATTTGTTTCTGGCTAAGATTGTCGTAGATAACTTTTAAGTTTAAAATTTTTGAATTAATTATTTACAAATAGAAATTTTAAATTATTTAAAGGGAATGTACTATTTAAAATATATAATTTGAGATAATATAGATATAATACAAAGGAAAGACTTATACACTAATTGCATATCTATAATAAGAAAAATATTATGTTCAAAACAAAATCAAAAAAAACTTCAGGAAATGACGTGGTATCTTAATTACAATAATCTTCGACCGATTTATCGTACCAATCAGGATATAATTTGATTCGTAGCGGTGATCGAAAACCGCCAGCGATGTACGAGTAATAATCGGACGTGTACATATTAACTATCATATCATTCCTTAAAATTTTCTAATTTGTTCAGAGTTCCTATATATATATATATATATATATATATCCTCTGCCCTTCACAAGCCCATTTCTCAAGGAATTAAGAAACGTAACATAGTAAACTTATAAGATTTCCTCTCACCTTCAGAAGCCCATTTCGTAAAGAAGTAAGAAACACAACATCAGCTACGGCTCGTCCGGTAACAAGAATAATTTTTAGCCCTCACATCTTCTGTTGGATATTTAGGTCTTAAAAAGATCAAATACGATTTTGCAAAAGAAAATCGAAGTATTATCAATCGATTAAAGTCATATTTGACTTTAAAAACAAAATCTACGTTTCGCGTAGATGAATTTAGACTATTAATTTGTTCAAAATCGATTACGGGTGAATAAGAAATTAATTGTTTAAAGTCAGCCCAAAATTGATATAGAAGGAAGCAGATGAAGAATAGTCACATATCTAAAAATTTCAAAGGTATTTGTTTCCTTATATGTGTTTCTGTGTTAATAGAGTTAAAAAAAAAACGCAGGTGTTCTCTTCTCAGGCGAGCAGGTGCTCGCACCTGTGAGCCCGCCACCCGCCACGCACGCAATAGGCACTTTGTTGACGCACTTTTCACTTCACACGTATGCATCGTCATGAGGAGCTTAAATTTATGCTCTAGGTGATGTGGCACTCGAGCGACGTGGCATATGACGTGGCAGTGTCTACATAGCACTTGGGTAGATAGAGAGAGATGACTGGACTGCTGACTGGGCGAACGAATAGCAACCGTTGGATCGAAGAAGGATGTTGGATCGCAAGTAACGCGATCTGGAGAGTTGATCGTGAAGGGTCGCGATCTGACCGTTGGTGATGAGACTTGATCTGAAGCGTCAGATCAAATTTGGCGGTTGAGATCAAAGGAGGATCTGAAGAGTTACAACCCTCTAGATCTAGCGGCTAAGATCAAAGAGCTATCCGAAATGTTACAACCCTTCAGATCGAACTGTTGGAGCAATCAGCCCTAAGATGGTCCGGTGTGACCATAGATTTTGATGTTTATGCAAAGGGTTTAAGTTAGGATTACTCTTGTATTCTTATATGCATATGTTGAGTGTGCAGGTTGTACAGGTTATGCATATGGACTTGACTGGACGGCCTCGGTACGGTGAAGGGCGGCATGAAGACAAGCTGGAGGCTTGTGTGCGCACCTGAGGGACCTTGGACAGCAGGGATGATGAGCTGATGGGCGCGGACTTCAAGGCATGCGTGAAGGATGGCATGGAGGCAAGCTGGAGGCTTGCGTGCATCCGAGGGACGGGAGCTGAAGATGAAGAGGGCGCGAAGGCAACAGTCGAGGCTGCGGAGGAGGAGTCAGTCGAGTCGTGAGGGTACGAGTGCAATGTGATTGTACTCGGGAAATCCTAGGGTTTGAGTGCGGAGTGGAATGTACTCAGGATGGGTAACCTTAGGTGGGTGAGTAGACCAGTCGACTGGCCTGGGGGCAGTCGACTGATGAAACTCACAGAAAGGTCTCAGCCCTGGGACCAGTCGACTGCCCTGGGGGCAGTCGACTGGTAGGTGGCTGGTGAGTTGGCTAAAATTCGAACGTTGGGGTGCAACGGTCGAATTTGGCTGGCACCAGTCGACTGCCCTTGGGGCAGTCGACTGGTTGCGAGAAATCAGCCCCGAGTCCTATTTAAAGAGGACGTCGTGGTGGCTGAGTTTCTTGACAAAACTCGCTTGGGTAAAGCGTGTTAGTAGTCTTTTGTGCCCAGATAGTGTCCGAGGTGTTGTGGCGAGGTTTCTCCACCCACAAGGAGCGACACGTGATAGCCGGAGGTTATCCGGGGAGTGATCCACCGACGGATTGTTGGATTAGTCACCCGGCCGGGGTGGATACCAACTAAATACGGTTTGTTAGCATTGTATTTATTGTTTTATTTGTATTTCCGCTGCGCTAACAATCTTGTAGGAAGAAGGGGTTCGAAAAATCGCTATTCACCCCCCCTCTAGCGGACTGAACGATCCTAACAATTGGTATCAGAGCAAGGACTGCTTTTGATCGGACTAACCGCCGAGGGAGCACACGCTAGAGGAGAAGAAACAATGGAAGATAAGTTGAGGGACAACATCTATACCCCACCGCCCTACGACAATGAGGATTTCGACTATTGACGGGCGAGGATGAAGAATTGGCTTAGCATGGAGTGGGAGTGCATGGTCATGCTAGAAGAGCCCTTCGAAGTTCTAAAGGACAAGCATGGAAAGAAGCTTCGTCATAGATATTGGACTCAAGAGCAACAAGACTACTCTAGGGCAAACAAGAAGGTAATAGATGTATTAATTGATGTTTTGCCTAATAATGTTTTGAGTATTATAGGGAATTATAAAAATGCACACGAATTATGGACCAAGTTGGTGGAATATCACAAGAACCCTACACAAACTCAAGGAGTAGATGAACCCGAGGAAGTGAGCTCAATAGCTCAAGAGGAGGAAGAAGTGTCCACATCCTCAAGTGAAGAAGAAAGTGAGAGGTCATCCACCTCATCTAGAGAAAAGGAGGAGGTCACCACCTCAAGGATTGAGGGGGAGGAGAGACCCTCACCTACACATGATCAAGAGGAAGTCTCCACTTCATCCAAGGGTGAAGAGGAAGTCAACCAAGCCTCAACCTCCACCAAAGCAAGGACTAAAGACCACATTGTATGCTTTGGGTGCAATAAAAAGGGGCACTACAAGGATAAGTGTCCACTAGGTAAGAAAAAGGAGGTACACCCTAAACCCATTGTAAATTCCTTTAAAGCTAATGTGAGTTGTAGAATTGGTGAAGCTCAAGCTAAAAGGAAGAAGATTCGATGCTTCACATGTGGAGAACTAGGGTATTATTACACTAAATGCCCTAGAAAAGGTGAGCTAAAGAAGATGGAAAATCTAAGAAGATGGGAAAAAGAAGAAAGAAGGAAGAGAAGAAGCTCACAACAAGGAAGGACTACAAGGGTAAGGGAGGTACCCTCTAACCCTATTTTAAAAAGAAATTCGATTTCAAGTTCTTCTTTACATTTCAAGAATCATGTTAATTACCCACCCATGCATGCTAGAACTCATGAGAATTGTTTATTTGTGCATAATCATGGATTTAAGTACAATGATAGGACTAAGGGTAACAAGGTAGATCATACCCCTAAAAAAAGCATGCATCATGATAGACCTAAGACTTGGGTACCTAAGGATCAAGGCATTGACCCCAAGAAGGGGAGACAAATGCCTAAGAAAATGGATAGGTCTAGGAATGTCCAAAGTGGACATATGGAATCCAAGGTTAGAGGGCTAAAAAGGGAAAATCAAGCCTTAAGGGCAAGACTTGATACTTTAGAGAAGACCTTAGAAAGATTCAAGATTGGATCTAAAGGTCTAGACATGGTGTTGGGTAGCATCAAACCCAACTATGATAGGTCAGGTTTGGGCTATCAATCCAAGACCTCCAAGGGCAATGGAAAGAAGTATGCTGGGAAAGCATACAATCTTAGTAAGGAGGGAAAGTCTAAGGATAACAAGGGGATGCCATCCAAGGGTAAAAAGAGTGACCTAACCAAGGACAAGGTGTCCAAGGTTAAAAAAGTCAATTTTGTAGGCCAAGAGTCACCGGTGGCACACCGGTGTGGCCTAGTGTGGATGGAGTCACCTAGGGAGGTGGCTAGGGCTAAGAGCTCAAGGGGGAGTTCTAGGAGCCTTTGGGATATATGGTGAATGGACCTTGGGAGGGGGTGCTCCTAAAGGTCTAGATGGACCATGGAGTGTGCCAAAAGAATTGGAGACGGACTTGAGTCTCAATTCTTGGGTTTTGGCACGGTGTTGTTGAGTTCATGCATGGAAATATGACATTGGGGTCATATTGCATGAAAATTGGTTTTTGGTGTGTAATTGTCATGTAAATCAATGCTAGGGATGCATTATGGGGTGGCATGGGCAAAGACATCAAGAGGAAACCAAAACTAGGACTTTAGGTCAAGGTTTGATTGAAGTTTTTGGCTAGTTTTGGGTTTTGTGTCAAACTTGGGAATGGTGATAGATACATTTTGGAATGTATTTTTCCCAAGTAGATTTGGGTACTACAAACCTCTCCATAAAATTTGAGAATTTTTGAAGATTTATGGAATTTTTGGCGTATTTCTGAATTTCGTTAGAAATGTTGAAATTTCAGACTTTCAGAGTATCAGTCGACTGCCATTTTGGCAGTCGACTGGTCAAGGCCAATTTTTGTATCAACAGCTGGTTTGGTGTTCAAATGATGCAAAACAAGTGTATGGGGGGCTAGTACACATTGTTTGTGATCATTGGGGATTAAAATAACCGATAATTGGGATATTATTGAGGTCTTTTTGATGTATGACAAAGGGGGAGAGATGTTGGATTTAAGTGGGAAACCAAACATACCTTTGCTAGAAACCCTAGTTTTAGGGGGAGTTGAGATTAAGGGGGAGCATGGTTGCTCCATTCTTGGCGTAAGGGGATCCTTGGAGAGGTTCTTAAAAAGCCTTTGTAAGTCCAATGTAGGGGGAGCTTGGGAGAAGCTTTAAAAAGCCCGTGAAAATCCTAACTTGGAGGGTTAGGTGTAGAAAATCCTAACTTGGAGGGTTAGGTGTAGAAAATTTCTAACTTGGAGGGTTAGGTGTGGGATGCCTTGGGATAAGATCCATGTATGCATTGCATATGCATGATTTGAGCATTGTTTTTGCTATTGACTACTGTTTTGCTTTCCCTAACTTAAACGGATTGCCAAACATCAAAAAGGGGGAGATTGTTGGAGCAATCGGCCCTAAGATGGTCCAGTGTGACCATGGGTTTTGATGTTTGGGCAAAGGGTTTAAGTTAGGATTACCCTTGTATTCTTATATGCGTATGTTGAGTGTGCAGGTTGTACAGGTTACGCATATGGACTTGACTGGACGGCCTCGGTACGGTGAAGGGCGGCATGAAGACAAGCTGGAGGCTTATGTGCGCACCTGAGGGACCTTGGACAACAGGGATGATGAGCTGATGGGCGCGGACTTCAAGGCATGCGTGAAGGATGGCATGGAGGCAAGCTGGAGGCTTGCGTGCATCCGAGGGACGGGAGCCGAAGATGAAGAGGGCGCGAAGGCAACAGTCGAGGCTGCGGAGGAGGAGTCAGTCGAGTCGTGAGGGTACGAGTGCAATGTGATTGTACTCGGGAAATCCTAGGGTTTGAGTGCGGAGTGGAATGTACTCAGGATGGGTAACCTTAGGTGGGTGAGTAGACCAGTCGACTGGCCTGGGGGCAGTCGACTGATGAAACTCACAGAAAGGTCTCAGCCCTGGGACCAGTCGACTGCCCTGGGGGCAGTCGACTGGTAGGTGGCTGGTGAGTTGGCTAAAATTCGAACGTTGGGGTGCAACGGTCGAATTTGGCTGGCACCAGTCGACTGCCCTTGGGGCAGTCGACTGGTTGCGAGAAATTAGCCCCGAGTCCTATTTAAAGAGGACGTCGTGGTGGTTGAGTTTCTTGACGAAACTTGCTTGGGTAAAGCGTGTTAGTAGTCTTTTGTGCCCAGATAGTATCCGAGGTGTTGTGGCGAGGTTTCTCCACCCACAAGGAGCGACACGTGATAGCCGGAGGTTATCCGGGGAGTGATCCACCGACGGATTGTTGGATTAGTCACCCGGCCGGGGTGGATACCAACTAAATACGGTTTGTTAGCATTGTATTTATTGTTTTATTTGTATTTCCGCTGCGCTAACAATCTTGTAGGAAGAAGGGGTTCGAAAAATCGCTATTCACCCCCCCTCTAGCGGACGGAACGATCCTAACACGAACGACCCAGATTAATCCTAAACCAAAGGTCACACCTACTCACCAAAGGGTACCTCACCTCTTCCCTTGTATAAATAGAATCCCCTAAATGTTGAAATCATTCATTCAATCATCCAAAATTCAAAAGCATACATCTTATCTTCTGCATCTAGGGTCCAAAAAGTCTACGAGAATGTTCGTTGGTTTCAAAATTTGAAGTGCTCCTATTTCGAGACATTGTCATTGTATCTTGGGAAACTAATTGCTACAATCCGTAAGCATCTGTAGCGGAGCAATATCGTTTTACGAAGATAATATTAACATTAGCCTCGACGATATTATATTAATTTGCATTCTCTCCGACAATAACCCAGACCAAAAATCTCACATCTTCTTCCTCTTCTTGTATTTTTTAGGGTTATAATAGCATTGCAAGGATAGTCATATTTATCTTGTCTTGCTCTCTTTATGTCATTGTCGAGCTTATCGAAACTAGTAAAGATTGTTAACGAAGAAGATAAAATTCTCATTTTTTGTTTTTTCCTTAATATTTTCTCTTTTCTATTTTTCTTAAATCAATGGTCTTCAAAGTAAGGTTATTCCTTTTTTTCTTTTATGTTTAATTAATTGAAGGAGAGTTGTAAAGTATAATTTTTATCTTATTAGGTTATTAATTAAGATGATTATTTAGATCGTAATGAATATCCCCAATATATTATGAGGAAGTGATATCATAAATAATTGTTTTGACTTTGAGTCATGAAGAAACTTTGGGATTGACGGATCATTATTTCAACTAAACTAAGGGTTATGTTCGAAATTTTTGAATTTAAGTTTATTTTTAGCTCCTTAAATTCAAAATTTAAATTTTTGGATGGTAAAAATCGATTTACACTAATATTTAAAATTTTTGAAAATCGCCTGGTCCAAAATCTTGACTACGCCAATACTTTGCAACACTGAATATTATAAGCATGTTAGTAGGACACCTATAATAAGAGATTTATTGTATAAATTTCATGTTATAAATCTCTTATTATAAATCTCACCTCTATCATATAGGTGGGGTTTATAATTTTTTCTATAAATCGGTCTTAAAATTTTGAGACCGATTTATACTTTGTTTCTATTTAATATTTATGATAGTGGGGTCATAACAAAGTTATTAAAGAGTTTTATGATATTGAAGAAAGGTTTTCAAAAGAAATGAGATTTTTAATTTTTATATAGTAATAATATAATGGAGTATAAATCTCTATAAAAATTTTACGACCACATATGCCTTAGTTTTAAGTTTTAATTTATTGAAAAATATTTACTCTTACTCAGTTCATCCCTATATAAATGAAATTTCACCAACATATTATAATATCCTTCTCTTCACGATCCATATATTCATATTATTTTATGGATATTTTTTTTATCTAGATATTTAACTCTCCAAATTAGTAAATTTTAAAGGTGATTGATTCAGTTCCATATACATTTTTTATTAGTTATCGAGGTAAATCGAGAAGTGCTAGCAGAAAGTCATTCAAGCGTCCAGTATTCTTAGGTTTGTCACTCCACAAGAGAAAATTTCTTATAGTATATTATAATTGAAATTCGAATTTTAGATATCTGATTAATCATTTGAAGGATCAACCGTCATATATATGAATATTATTTTGACTCATGGGCATAAATCAAAAAGCATTCCTTTTATTTAGAATAGACATTTTCTTTATTATTTATCATCAAAATAATGCCTCATCTTATCTCATTTCAATATATTTTATCTCATCCCAAACATCTATGGTTCAATACCTAGCTACGACATATTTTATAAGAATATTTCCTCTAAATAGGGTGTAAACCCTGGGACGCTGGACTTTTAAACCGCCCACTACAAACGCTTCCCGATTTATCCTGACAAGCAGTGAAAAACTTTCTATTAGATCCTTAAGCATGAAACTTATTCGCATATAAATCAGACTTACAGTGATTGGATTGGATGATCTTCTCCTCTTTTCCTCTTCTTGTTGTCAAGAGAACTATCACAGAGCGGATCGATCTATCTTTCAGCCACAAACCAAATCCTTAAGAATAATGCTCTAACTTTTTCACCTCCCCTGGATTGAAATTGGACGCCCAATTTATAAGGGGAAGAAAACTCTTCCTCTACCTCCATCAATGGAGGGTTTGAAGGGTTGGAAGATGCCCACTTCCTCTTCCTGTAACACCAACATCTCCCACTCGTCCAAGTCAATCCATATAGGTCATTCAGTCACAAACATCATATTAGAACATTCAATTCATACTCCAAGGAAAATGATTCGTGCGACAGCAAGCACACTGAGCAATAATTGCTAAGAAAGTTGTTACACTTAACTTAACTGCTCTATAGAACGAATCTGAGACATAAATAACTTACTTTTACCCCAGATTAAATATTTACATCAATATATACATCTCTAATCCCTCAATTGACCACTATGTCAAGAGCATGTTCAACATCTCTAGTCCATACATTTATTCACAATCACACTTTAAGTACTTAACAAAAAATGTAACTGGTCGACCAGTGAATAAATATTACAAATGTAAATCAATTTTAATCTTCCTTTTTAGCTAGAATCTATTCATTCTAATCCGTCGCTTTCCTAGTTATGCTCCATTGAGCGAATCATCCATAGTCAATAGGATACACACTAAAGTAGCAGACATACCGATTAGAACTTCAAGTAGATAGCCAAATAGTCACTTAGGGTAAGGTTGAGATTAACTTATAATCTCAAGGGTCTCACATAGTAGAGAAGTAGGGATTCATTCTCCTACTACCCTTGTTGTCGCTATAGCACATGTGGTATGAATCACATGCTACGATGTTTTTCTCTTTACCAAAAAAAAAGAGTGCATGTTTTTCTCAAATATTTAACATCGTACAAATTTCGATCTAGAAATACCTAATGTCTAATCCGAATTCAACTTATGAATTCTAATATGGCCTTTAATAGGTTTAGTAAATGGTGGGTGCATTTACTTCAATCATTACATAAATGATCTCATCTTGATACAAAAACCAAGGCGACATCAACTTACGAGTATGTCTCTATTTACAACTACTAAGTTGTCTCATAAGTAATTGTCTTACTTCTATTTATACTCAACAAATAGAGACGATTGTCCATGTGAGTGGACCAATCTCAGCCTGCCAACATGCTCATCGAGACTTTTATCCAAATGTAACAAATACATTTATACTGAATAGATCATGATATTTTATATATATAACAGTCTTTACAATGTGTTATATCTTGTATAGTCCCAAAGACTTCACATATCCATGAAATGACTCTTTAGTTAATGCTTAGTAAAAGGATCTGCAAGCATCGCTCGTGTAGGGATGTACTCAAGAATTATCTTTTTCTTATCAACAATATCTCTTACAAAATTATATTTAATTTCTATGTGCTTGCCTTTGTTGTGATATTTAGGATCCTTGAAAAAAGCTATAGCAGCTTAATTGTCACAATACAATGTAACAGAACTCCCACTGTCCTCAACAATCTTCAAATGCTTTATGAATCTTCTCAACTAGACAGCTTCTTGTACAACCGCTGCACAAGCCACATACTCAGCCTCCATTGTCGACAACGCTACACAAGCCTATTTCTTGTTGTTCCATGAGATGACGCCACCATTCAGCAAAAAAGTATAGTCATATGTGGATTTTCTGTCGTCAAGGTCCCCTGCCCAATCTGCATCTGTGTAGCCCTTCAATCTCAACTTTGATCCTTGGAAGCAAAGACAATAATCCGTCGTCCCTTTGAGATATCTGAATATCCTTTTCATCGCTTTCCAGTGTCTCGATCCTGGGTTTGACTGAAAATGACTAACTAAGCCAACAGCATAACTTATATCAGGACGAGTACACAACATAGTATACATCAAACTACCAATGACTCTAGCATATGATTTTTTCTTCATATCGGCTATCTTTTCAGGAGTCTTGGGAGACATACTTTTACTCAGAACTATACCTTTCGCTGTAGGCATTTGTTCAATGTTACAATCCAACATATTGAAGTGTTCTAGCATCTTAGTGATATAAGCTTCTTGGGACAATCCCAAAAGCCTTTTTGATCGATCATGAATGATCCGTACTCCTAAGATATACTCAGCTTCTCCCATATCTATTATGTCAAATTGTGATGAAAGTCAATACTTGACTTCAATCACAAACTTTAGGTCACTTCTAGCTATTAGCGTATCATCAACATATAATGATAAGATGACAAACTTTCCTTTATCCTTCCTTAGGTAAACACAATGATCCTCATTGATCATTTCGAAACCATAAGACAAAATGACTTCATTGAATCTTATGTTCCATTGCCTTGATGTCTGCTTTAGCCCATACATAGACTTCTTAAATCTACATACTTTATTCTCTTGACTCTCGGCTATATAACCTTCTGGTTGTGTCATATAGATTTCTTCGTCAAGATTACCATTAAGGAAAGTTGTCTTTACATCCATTTAATGTAATTCTAAGTCAAAATGTACTACTATAGCTAGATGACTCGTATTGACACAAACTTCATAACTGGGGAGAATGTCTCTTCAAAATCAATACCCTCTATTTGGGTATATCCTTTTGCAACCAAACGAGCTTTGTATCGATTAATCGACCCATCCGCTTTCCTCTTAATTTTGAGAATCCACTTATTCCCAATAGCCCATTGGCCCAGAGGAAGATCGACTAAATCTCAAACTTGATTCTTTCTCATGGACTTCATTTCCTCATCTATTGCAACTTTCCATTTCTTCTTAACTGATCATTTCAATGCTTCCTCAACCATTCGAGGTTCTTCATCATCAACTGGGAGAATCATTAGTGTCTCATTCTCAATGTCAAACCTTCTCCAAGGAATAATCTGACGATTACTTCTTCGCAGGTTAAACTGTTGAGAAACTGACTCATTTATAGGTCATTTACTCCCACTAGGTTGACTAGATTCAGGTATCCCCTATGATTCCTGATTCGTTGATAGAGGAACAGTATCCTCCTCCTCTATTGCAAATAGAGGAGTTGACTTATTGATAACCATCATTTTGTTGATTATTTTCGGCTCTAAAATCCATGTTTCATCCACATTTTATATGCTTAAGTTTGTAATTTTATTAGGTTTCATGTATTCCATTCATTTTGGCTTTTAATTCTAATCTTTGTATATTTGGGATATTTTTGGCACTAAATTTGAATATCATTTTGTAGGCTTCAATTGATCATGAACCAATTGCTGATCGAATCAATTGTTGAGCCCAAACACAACTGACTGAACCAAACCCGATTGCTGAAAACGGGCGGAACAAAAGGGTATCATCACCGCGCGACCTAGGGCATCGACTCCACACGCAGGCTCGCGGCGATTCTTCTTCTCCTCCATCTTCATCGTCGCCGCAACTAGGGTTAGGGGTTCCAACCCTAGTCGGCCGGAGCTTCGATCAACCGAGTTTGAGGGGTTCCCGACTCGTTCCTCCACCTTCACCGTCGGAGATTGAATCGATCAGTTCGAGGGGTTCCCGACTCGTTCCGATCAACTCCGTCCACTTCCACTTCATCGCCGCCGACCGACAGCTTTCTCTTGAGTTTGAGGGGTTCCCGACTCAATCAAAGCTTTCATCCACATCACCACCGCAAACTAGGGTTAGGGGTTCCAACCCTAGTCGGCCGGAGTTCATCATCGCCACGATTTCCTTCATCAGCGATCAGTTTCTTTACCGCAGTTTCTTCATTGTTTTCATTTACAGCAATTGTTTTCATTTCTAGCAGCAGATTTTTCACAGTTTATTCCTTTGCAGTTCTTTCTTCATCCAACTTCGTCAGATTCAGCAAATTTCTTTCATGCCCAGCAGTTTCATTTTCAGCAGCTTCAGTTCCCAGCATTTCTTCTTTAGCCAGCAATTCTCTTCATCAGATTTGATCCGGCAGCTAGCAGTTCTCCTTCCCAGCCGTTCTTCCTTTACAGCATAGTTTCCTTCACAACAACTTAATTCCCGCAGAGCTTTTACTTCCGACAACAGATTTCCAGCATTACAGCATTTCCAGCAGACTTCCAGCAGCGTTCCTTACAGCTCCTTGATCCAATCAAATTCTTCACAGCAATTCTGCTTATTTCTTCACAGCAGATCCCTTATTTCTTAGCAAGTCTTCATTAAAGTGGCCAATTGTTCGAATGAGTTGGTTTGTGCCAGTTGATGTGTTTCAATTGTGTGTTCAATGCATCCATCGATAGTTGATCTTCCATGCTTAGTTGTTTGCATTTTGACTCAGTTTGATACATTGTTAAATGTTCTATGAATTCATTCAATCAATGGTTTCTTCATTTGTTGCAGTTAACTTAGTTTAATTCATGCTTAAATTGTTTCTTTCAATAGTTTGAAGTTCTTGTTTCGTTTGGATTCAATTAGGTTTAACTGTCTTTCATTTTTTGCAATTGTAATCACCTCTTCAAATTTTCGGTAGCAGTTTCATCTTTTATCCAGCATTTATTTCAGCAATTTGTGGGAATTCCAGATTGTTCGCAGTAGCTCTTTTAAAGCTTCGTTTGCAATTTCAGTATTCATGTCAGCAATTTCATACCTGCTTGCTATTTCTTTTCGTAGACTTTACGTTCAAATCCAAACCCCAGTTTGATATCCAAAACCCAAAAGCAATAACGTACAATCCTGAGAATTATCATGTACCAACTACATTCGTTGGGAGACGACTCGAGTTACTCTATGCTACATTAGTTTAGAGGAATTCGATACTTAAATTGTATTTGAAACCGTGACACGACTGAAGCGGTTATCACTTATCAACTTCACCTCTTGTTGGGAACTCGGTTTCGAGAAAAGTGACATCTCTTGACTCTATTTCAGAGATGGTTTCATCTTGTTGCTCACCAATAAAAACATAACTCTTAGAGGTATTAGAATATCTTACAAAGATACACTTTCTACCCCTGGTCCTAATTTTTCATATTTGTGAGTCTTGTCATGAATATAAGCAGCTGACCCCCCATGGTCTCAAATTACTTAAATCTGGTTTTCTGTCTGTCCAAAGTTCATATGTAGTAGATGGAACAGATTTAGAAGGTACCCGATTAAGTATGTAGGTTGCTGCAAATAATGCATCTCCCCAATAGGAAATAAGCAAATTACCTTGAGCCATCATCGACCTAACCATTTCAATCAGAATTCGATTTCTTCTTTCAGCAACTCCATTTTGCTGTGGAGTCCTAGGAATAGTTAATAGTCTAATAATCCCTTTCTCATTACATATTGTCTTGAATTGATCAGACAAATATTCACCTTCACGATCAGTGCGAAAGGTTTTAACCTTATGTTCCAATTGATTCTCAACTTCGTTCAAATAACGATTAAAGCAATCTAATGCTTCAGATTTATGAGAAATCAAGTACACATGACCAAAAAGTGTGAAGTCATTAATAAATGTAATGAAATAAGAACTTCCATGTCTAGCATTCATGTTCATCGGACCATAAATATCTGAATGAATCAATTATAATGGTGATTCAACCCTAATAGCCTCACCAAACGGTTTCCTAATTGCTTTTCCAGCAAGACAATGTTCACATATAGACAAGTCAACTTTAGCACGAGTGCCGAGCAGACCCTCTCTTGCTAATCTATTCATTCTTTCTTGTCCTATATATCCCAATTTAGCATGCCAAACTTCATCATTAACATCAGCATCGCTAGTAAGAGTAATGTTTGAAAAACAACCATTATTTTCATAATTAACATCTAGTTCTACATCAAGAATCATGAAATTGTTTGATACATAACCATATCCAATTAACACAGAGTTAATCTTAAGATCTACACAACGACTATAAAAGTTCATACAGTAACCCAATTCAAGAAGACAATTAACAAAAATCAGATTCTGTCGAATCTCAGGAGCATACAAAACATCATGCAGAAACAAGGTGCGTCTACCACGAAGGTTGAGTTTGCAAGTGACAATTCCTTTGACTTCAATTCTTACATTGTTCCCCACATATATCCACTTATTGTCAGCTGGTACTCGATAGTACTCCACGTATGTAGCTCTATCACGAGCTACATAGTTCGTTGCTCCTGAATCTATAATCCACAAAGGATAAGAATCAGCTAACAACACTAAACTAGCAGCATAAAGCTCATGAAAAGAAGGCAAACATGGATTTATATTTTTCGGCTCAGTACATTCCTGAGCAAAGTGACCTTCTTTTAGGTTTCTTTCCAAACTTCTTGTTAGGACCTTGGTGTCTAGCTAGAGGGGAGTGAATAGTCGATCACCCACTTTGGTCGTCGATTCTTCCTACAATGTTAGCATGGGCAAGCGGAAATACTGATAACACAAATAAACAAACACTAACAAAAATCATTTTCGTGGTTTGGAGATAAGGCTCCTACTCCACGGTTGTCCGTAAGGTGGACGATTCCGATCCGTCGGTGGATGGTGTTGGTGCAGACTCGATCCAACAGATGGCTCCCCGGAAGACCTCCGGCTTGCTCTTATCGCTCCTTGTGGGTGGAGAAACCTCGCCACAAACCCTCGACAATACCTGAGCACTAGAAGACTACTAATAAGCTCTAACCAAGCTTATTTCGTCAACTCTTTCCCAGCCAAACCGAGCTCTCTTAAATAGAGCTCATAGCTGAAAAGAGTTGTTACCAGTCGACTGGTCCAAGCACCAGTCGACTGGTCCAACTTGGATTCGAACGTTACAGCCCAACGTTCAAATTCCAGCCGCCATCAGTCGACTGATCCAAGGATCAGTCGACTGATTTTTCTGTGCACTTTATCAGTTGACTGGTCCACCCCTAAACCTAAGATTTTCCTTCCCGAGTACAATTCTCTCAGCACTTGAACCCTAGTATTTCCCAAGTACACTTCTCTCAGCACTCGAACCCTCACGACTTAGCTGACTTTCATCTAGCAGCCTCGACCTGTTACCTTCAAGCCTTCTTCGACTTTGGCTCTCATCCCTCGGATGCATGCAAGCCCGCGGCTTGTCTCCCCATGTCATCCTTCGTGTATGCCTCGAAGTTCACTTCCTTCAGCTCATCGTCCTTACTTTGTCCACGATCCCTCGGATGCATATAAGCCCACGGCTTGTCTCCTCACACCATCCTTCACCGGACCCCAAAACCGTCCAGCTAAGTCCATGTGTATCCTATAAGACCTGCACACTCAAATACACATATCAAACACAAAGGTGAACCTAACTTAAACCTTTTGCCTAAACATCAAAACACATGGTCACTCCGGACCATAGATTGCCCCAACAATCTCTCCCTTTTTGATGTTTGGCAATACGTTTAAGTTAGGGAAAATAAATAGCAAATATAATGCTAATAACCATTCGGACTTACGTTGTCAAGGCTTCACCTTGGACTTATACCGCCAATGCATATGCAATGCAAACATGTATGGATCCTATCACAAGGCATCCCCACACCTAACCTCCCAAATGAGTTTAGGACTTTTACCAAATCAGGCTTTTTAAAACCTCTTCAAGGCTCCTCCTATATTGGACTTACAAAGGCTTTTTAAGAACCTTCCTAAGGTTCCCCCTTCGCCAACAAATAAGCAATAATGCTCCCCCTTTACCTAAGCTCCCCCTTGACCTACGATTTCATGCAAAGGTGTGTTTGGTTTCCCACTTAAACCTAACACTTCTTCCCCTTTGCCACACATTAAAAGGACTCCAACAATATCCCTCTAATGATCATAAATAAAGTGTATTAACCCCTCATAAGATTATACACTTGTTTTACATCATTACGACACTTTTCGATTGCTGAAAAATAGTTTCAGCCTCTATCAGTCGACTGGGACAGTTACCAGTCGACTTATCCCCATCAAAAAATCATACAGTAGCTAGTCTCTCTCCGACAGCACTGTTACCAGTCGACTGCCCCCTGAACCAGTCGACTGGTACTTTGAAAATCTCATTTTCAGCATTTCTGACCCAATTTCAAAAATGTCTCAGAAATTCCACAAATCTCCAAAAATTCTCAAATTTTGTGGAGAGGTTTATGGTGCTCATGTCTTCTTGGGAAAAATACATTCAAATATGTATCTATCACCAATCCCAATATTGACACAAAAGTCAAAACTATCTAAATGGTTCAATTGAACCTTGACTTAAAGTCCTAATTTTGACCTCCTCTTGACGTCTCTGCCCATACCAAACCAAAATGCATCCCTAGCGTTTGTTTATATGGCATCTATACATCAAAAATCAACTTCCATGCAACATGACCCCAATGTCATGTTTTATACATGCTACTCAAACCCAATGTGCCAAATCCCTAGGATTGAGATTTCAAATCCGTCTCCACATCCTTTGGCACACTCCATGACCCATCTAGACTTCCGAGAGAAATTCTTCCGGGATCCAAAGACCATGGGTCCCAACTTGTCTCCTAGAGCTCCCCCTTGAGCTCTTATTCTTAGCCACCTCCCTAGGTGACTCATTTATAAACGCAAGCCCACGCCGGTGTATCTCCGGTGACTTTTGGCCTACAAACTTAACCTTCTTAACTTTGGACCTCTTGTCCTTAGTCAAGACTTTCTTCTTGCTTTTAAATGACATCCTCTTGCCATTTTTGGACTTCCCCTTGCTATAGTCATATTGCACCCTTGCATATGATTTCTCCATAGCATTAGAGAACTTAGATCGGTATCCTAGACCCGATCTATCATTGTTGAGTTTTTGACCACCCAACTCCATACATAAACCCTTAGATCCAATAGTGAATCTATCTAGGGTTTTCTCTAATTTATCAAGCTTTGCCCTTAAAGCTTGATTTTCCCTTTCCAAGTTCTTAAATCTAGAATCAACATGTCCACCTTGGACATTCTTAGACCTACCCATTCTAGGCATGTGCCTCCCCTTCTTGGGGTTAATGCCTTGGTCCTTAGGTGTAAAGGTTCTAGGTTTATCATGATGCATGAATCTTCTAGGGTTTTGCTATGCAACATTAACCCTATTTTTATTATGATATCTAAAACCAAAATTATGCATGGGTAAATAATTCTCATTATTTCTAACATGCATGGAGGAGTTTAAATTTGAATTATATTTAAACTTAAAGTTAGGGATTACCTCCCTTACCCTTGTAGCTCCCCCTTGATGCGAACTTTTCTTCTTCTCCTTCTTCTCTCATTTCCTCAAATGCTCTAATTTCTTGAATTCTCTTTTCCTTGAGCATTTGGTGTGGTAGTGTCCTAGCTCACCACACGTGAAGCACCTTATATGCTTCTTCTCCTTCTTTTCCCTACAACCCACGTTAGAACATAAAGGAATTGACTTGGGTTTAGGGTTTACCTCCTTTTTCGTACCCAATGGACACTTATCCTTATAGTGTCCCTTTTTATTGCACCCAAAGCAAATTATGTGATCCTTTGACTTTGCTTTGATGGAGATGGAGACTTCTTCTTGCTCCGACATTAAGGATGGTCTTTCCTCCCCCTCAATCCTTGACGTGGAGACTTCTTCTATTCCTTCCTCGCTTGAGGCCGGACGATTCCACTTTCTCCTCTTCTTCAGATGTTGAACTTGATTCAACCTCCGATTGGTCCTTTTCCTTCTCTTGGACCAATGACCCCTTTTCCTTGGGCTCCTCCTCTCCTTGTCTTTGTGTCGAATTTTCATGTAAAGCTATCACCTTTCTCCATAGCTCATATGTATTCTTGTATTCTCCTACATTTGACACAATATATAGAGGTAATAAATTTAATACAATTCTAGTTACCTTCTTATCCGCCTCCGCTTCCTCCGTTTGATCCTTGGTCCAATACCGAGGTCAAAGACATTTTCCCTTCTTGTCCGTTGGAGCTTCAAATGGAGCCTCCAATGCGGTCCAATGGTCCCAATTCATTTGAAACCACATCTCTAACCACTTCCTCCAATAATCGAAGTTATCTCGATCATATGGAAGTGGGATCCGAATATCCCATCCTAGCGGGCCTTCCGTGTCCATCTTCCTCTAACTTTTTGCTCTCTCGGCGGTTAGTTCGTAGACGAGCGACCCCGACTCTGATACCACTTATTGGGACCTTGACGTACGGCTAGAGGGGGTGAATAGCCGATCACCCACTTTGGTCGTCGATTCTTCCTACAATGTTAGCATGCGCAAGCGGAAATACTAATAACACAAATAAACAAATACTAACACAAACCGTTTACGTGGTTCGAAGATAAAGCTCCTACTCCACGGCTGTCCGTAAGGTGGACGATCCCGATCCGTCGGTGAATGACTCCCCGAAAGACCTCCGGCTAGCTCTTGTCGCTCCTTGTGGGTGGAGAAACCTCGTCACAAACCCTCGACAATACCTGAGCACTAGAAGACTACTAATAAGCTCTAACCAAGCTTATTTCGTCAACTCTTTCCCAGCCAAACTGAGCTCTCTTAAATAGAGCACATAGATGAAAAGAGTCATTACCAGTCGACTGGTCCAACTTGGATTCAAACGTTACAGCCCAACGTTCAAATTCCAGCCGCCATCAGTCGACTGATCCTTGGATCAGTCCACTGATCTTTCTGTGCACTTTATCAGTCGACTGATCCAAGCATCAATCAACTGGTCCACCCCTAAACCTAAGGTTTCCCTTCCCGAGTATAATTCTCTCAGCACTCGAACCCTAGGATTTCCCGAGTACATTTCTCTCAGCACTCGAACCCCATGACTTACCTGACTCTTCATCTAGCAGCCTCGACCTGTTGCCTTCAAGCCTTCTTCGACTTTGACTCTCGTCCCTNTGATCGGTCTGGTGACCGATCAAGGTTCATACAGTGAGGTTGGGAACCTACTGCTCGGCTCCTGATCGGTCTGGTGACCGATCAGGGAGCATGCAGTTCACTTACTGCTTGGCTCCTGATCGGTCTGGTGACCAATCAGAGAGCATACAGTGAGTTTGGTTCCCCTTACTGCTCGGCTCCTGATCGGTCTGGTGACCGATCAGGGAGCATACAGTGAGTTTGGGAACCTCACTGCTCAGCTCTTGATCGGTCTGGTGACCGATCTGGGATACTGTTCCGATCGTTCTGGCGAACGATCAAGTGTCACGGACTCCGTCCTATAACTGATTGGGCTGGAGCCTGATCGGTCGGAGAGCTTCCTGATCGGTCTAGTGACAGATCAGGTCACAGCTTGATCGGTCTGGTGACCGATCAGACCCTTGTTGCTGCGAAAGCTGGGAATTCCATCAAACCTGTGGATCGGTCCGGTGACCGATCAGTAGCTGACAACTTTATTTCAAAAGCGCTGTCAGAGCTCTGATCACGTTCTGAACTTCACTGATACACTACTGATATGTTCTGATGCTTTGATCTTCTATTGATTTGCTGCCCTAATGTGCTCCTAAGTGTGCAGGTGACTCAGGGATCATCCAAGGGAAGTCAAACGAAGGTTTTCGCTACAGCAGGTTTGGCTATTTGCTTCCGCAGGTTGCAACGTTCTCTGGCGTGAGCTACAACGGCTGAGGAGCTGATGAGCTGGGGTTCGACTGGAGGGATTCAGTGAGTCTAGAGGAGGTCAGGGGTATCTAGCTGTTGCAGGAGAGCAGCTGGGAGCTGCTGCAGAGGAGCGGTTGACCTGGCGATGGAAGCAGGTTAAGCCATGGAGTGGAGGAAGAGTTGGGTAGTGTTCTAAGCGTTCTCATCAGTTCTCCACACATCGAAAGCTTTGCTCCAACATTTGTGCGATTACTCTACTGTGAATCTTGAGCAACCTTGTGATACTTGAGCACTTGGAAGAAGAAACAAGAAGCTTGGCGAGTCCATCAGCAAGAAGACACGAAGAAGGGAGTTCTTGCGTGAGATCTGTGCTGAGTGGAGCTCGATGAGGAGGTTGCTTGTATTCTTGCAGTTCTAAGTGCTCAGTAAGGTTTCATCTTGTGTTTCCTGTACTTAATACTTCAATCATCTTGAAACGCTGTGGAGATGTTACTCTACTGAGAAGGAGGTTGCTTTCTATCCGAATTTTCTGGGGCTTGATCTGCCAACGATCAAGGGATCGCCCACCTTAAGGGCACGCCAAGGAGTAGGGGCAAGTTATCTCCGAACTTTGGAAATCCTCTTTGTTAGCGTTTGTAGTTTGCTTTTCATTTCCGCAGTTTATACTCTGTTTTTTCCTTGCTTCCGCTGTGCTACTAACTCTAACTGCAGAGAAGTGTAAAAGAGAAAGTGATTTTTTGTGTCCGGCTATATTCACCCCCCCTCTCTAGCCATCCAAGCACCAACAAGTGGTATCAGAGCTTGGGGCTCTGTTCAAGCGGATTAACAACCGAGAGCTATCAACAATGGCGTTGAGAGAAGCATTTAGCACCATCCGACCTCCTTTCTTCGATGGAGCAGATTTTCAATATTGGATATCGAAGATAGAGTATTATCTTAAGATAGATATCAACACATGGTTCGCTGTGAAGGAGGGTTTTTCCCCTCCAAAGGATAATGAAGGAAAAGAATTGGATTGTTGGCGTTGGTCGGCTGAACAACCCCGGAAAAGTGAAGCCGACGCGAAGGCGGTGATGACTTTGCAATATGGTATGAACAAAGATCAACTCATCAAGGTTGGTCCCTTTGCAAGTGCAAAGGATTGTGAAATAAAATCATTGAATGAACTCCATGAGGGCACCCGAGATTCGACAATTGCCAAGAGGGACTTGTTCCTCAACCAATTACAAAACCTCTCCATGAAGGAGAGTGAAACGGTGAGTGAACTTCATAGCCGGTTCAAAGAAGTTCTTAATGTTAGGATCGATCGTGTCCTCTAGAGTGGGGGGTGAATAGCGTTTTTCGGTTCGTTTTTGTACCTACATTATTAGTTGCACAGCGGAAACAATAATAGAGAAAACAAACAACGCTAACAAACCAGGTTTTACTTGGTATCCACCCCGACCGGGTGACTAATCCAAGAATCCGTCGGTGGATCACTCCCCGAATAACCTCCGGCTAGCTCTCGTCGCTGCTTGTAGGTGGAGAAACCTCACGACAACACCTTGAGAACCTCTGAGCACAAAGACTACTGTTTGGCCCTTAACCAAGACCAAACTCGTCAAGAGTCTCAGCCCAAACCGAGTTCTCTTTAAATAGAACTCGGGCTTGAAACCCTCGCTGGCAGTCGACTGCTCCCAGGGCAGTCGACTGCCACACTCAGAATTCGACCGTTGACATCCCCAACATTCACATCCAGCTGTACACCAGTCGACTGCTCCCAGAGCAGTCGACTGGTCCAGGGCCAAATTTATTCTGTGAGTTTTGGCAGTCGACTGGACAACCCCCAGTCGACTGCCCAACTTACCACAACACTCTTACTCACTCTCTCGACCCTCCTCCACGTGAGCCTTCATGTCCTCTCCTTTGGCTTGCCCCTTGAAGTCCTCTTCCACCAGCTATCGTCCCTCGGATATGCACGCAAGTCCTCAACTTGCCTCCATGCCACCCTTCACGTGTGCCCTTGAAGTCCACTTCCCGGCTTGCCCTTGGAGTCCTCCTCCCTTGGCTCTTGTCCCTTGCCTTAGCTGACTCAACATGTGTACACCTGTACAACCTGCACACTCAACATACACATATTAGAACACAAGGAAAACCTAACTTAAACCCTTTGCCCAAACATCAAAACCCTTGGTCACTCCGGACCACAGATTGCCTCAACAATCTCCCCCTTTTTGATGTTTGGCAATACGTTTAAGTTAGGAAAAACAAATAGTATAGAATAGCAAAGACAATGCTAAACAAATGCATAATGCATACATGGATCATATCCCAAGGTATCCTATACCTAACCCTCCAAGTTAGGAATTTTTACACACCTAGCCCTCCAAGCTAGGACTTTTCACACCTAGCCCTCCAAGCTAAGAATTTCCACAAAACCCCGGGCCTTTTAAAGCTTCTCCCAAGCTCCCCCTACATTGGACTTACAAAGGCTTTTTAAGAACTTCTCCAAGGTTCCCCTTACGCCAAGAATGGAGCAACCATGCTCCCCCTTAATCTTAGCTCCCCCTAAACCTAGGGTTTTTAGTAAAGGTGTGTTTGGTTTCCCAACTTAAATCCAACACTTCTCCCCCTTTGCCTAACATAAAAAAGAACCCAACAATATCCCAATTATTAGTTCTTTTAATCCCCAATGACCATAAACAATGTGTACTAGCCCCCCATACACTTGTTTTGCATCATTTGGACACATACCCAGCTGCTGAAACTTATTTTAGCTTTTACCAGTCGACTGCCCCAAATGGCAGTCGACTGATACTCTGAAACACAGAATTTCAACCTTTTCTGACGAAGTTCATAAATGCGCCAGAAATTCCACAAATATCCAAAATTTCCCAAATTTTGTGGAGACATTTGTGGTATCCATACCTACTTAGAAAAAATACAATCCAAAATTTATCTATCACCATTCCCAAGTTTGACACAAAACCCAAAATAAGCTAAAAAGTTCAATAGAACCTTGACCTAAAGTCCTAGTTTTGGTTTCCTCTTGATGTCTCTGCTCATGCCAACCCACAATGCATCCCTAGCATTGATTTACATGGTATTTATACATCAAAAACCAACCTTCATGCTATATGATCCCAATGTCATATTTCCATG
This sequence comes from Boesenbergia rotunda, assembly GCA_024364735.1. NCBI lineage: Eukaryota > Viridiplantae > Streptophyta > Magnoliopsida > Zingiberales > Zingiberaceae > Boesenbergia > Boesenbergia rotunda. Next base: position 88,670 of record JAGFNQ010003633.1, read on the forward strand.
CATAAAACACACAATCCATGTGCCAAAACTCAAGAGTTGAGACTCAAGTCCGTCTCCAACTCTTTTGGTACATCCCATGGTCCATCTAGACCTCTAGGAGCACCCCTCCTAGGGTCCATTCACCATATATCCCAAAGGCTCCTAGAGCTCCTCCTTGAGCTCTTAGCCCTAGCCACCTCCCTAGGTGACTCAAGAAACACTAGACCACACCGGTGTTCCCCCGGTGACTTTTGGTCTACAAAATTGACCTTCTTAACCTTGGACACCTTGTCCTTGGTTAAGCCACTCTATTTACTTTTGGATGGAATTCGCTTGCCATCCTTGGACTTTCCCTTCTTACCATGATTGTATGCCTCCCCGGCATACATCTTTGTGTTGGCCTTAGAAGTCTTAGATCGGTATCCCAATCCCGATCTATCATAGTTGGGTTTCAAACTATCCAACACCATGTCTAAGCCCTTAGATCAAACCGTGAATCTTTCTAGGCCCTTTTCTAATGTATCAAGCCTTGCCCTCAAGGCTTGATTTTCTCTTTCTAAATTTTTGACCTTTGAGTCCATATGTCCACTTTGGACATTCCTAGATCTACCCTCTATTCTAGGCACATTCCTTCCCTTCTTGGGATTAGTGTCATGATCCTTAGGTCTAGAGGTCTTGGGTTGATCATGATGCATGCCTTTCCTAGGGTTTTGATCTATCTTGTTAACCCTAGTCCTATCATTATATTTAAAACCAAAATTATGCACCATTAAGCATTTTTCATTAAAACTAGCATGCATGGATGGGTAATTAACATGATTTTTAAAATGCAAGGAAGAACTTGAAATTGAATTACTTTTTAACCTAGGGTTAGGAATTACCTCCCTTACCCTTGTAGTCCCTCCTTGTTGTGATCTTTGCTTCCTCCTTTCTTCTTTTTCCTATCTCCTCAAGTGTCCCATTTTCTTGAGCTCTTTCTTCCTTGGATACTTGGTGTGATAGTGCCCTAGCTCACCACACGTAAAGCATCGGATCTTCTTCCTTTTAGCTTGGACTTCTTCACTCCTACACTTTATGTTAGATTTAAATGGAATTGAAATGAGTGTAGAGTGTACCTCCTTTTTCTTACCAATTGGACACTTATCCTTGTAGTGCCCCTTTTTGTTGCAACCAAAACATGTAATATGATCCTTGGTCTTGGCTTTGGTGGAGGTGGAGGTAGAGGCTAGGTTGACTTCTTCTTCAACCTTGGATGAGGTAGATGCTTCCTCTTGTTCCAACATGGAAGTGGGTCTCTCCTCCCCCTCAATCCTTGAGTTGGTGACCTCTTCCTCTTCTTCTCTTGAGGAGGTTGATGATCTTTCACATAACTCCTCCTCCTCACTGGAAGATGTTGACACTTCCTTTTCTTGTTCTTCTTCTTAACTCATTTGACTTTTTTTCTTGGGCTCTTGAATTTGTGTAGGAGTCTCATGATATCTTTTCAACTTATCCCATAATTCACACGCATTTTCATATTTTTCTACAACACTCAAAACATTGTTAGGCAAAAGATTTATCAAAATACTAATTACCTTCTCATTGGCGTTTGATTGTTCTTGATGCTCTTTGTCCCAATATCTTAGACGAAGTCTCTTTCCGTGCTTGTCCTTTGGAGCTTCGAACGACTCTTCTATGGCTATTCTACATGCCCAATCCATGCTAAGCCAAGTTTCCATCCTTGCTTTCCAATAGCCGAAATCCTCATTGTCGTAGGGCGGTGGAATGTAAATGTCGCCCCCAACTTATCTTCCATTTCCTTTTCCCTCTAGCGTGTGCTCCCTCGACGGTTAGTCCGATCAAGAGCGGTCCTTCGCTCTGAAGCCAATTGTTAGGATCGATCGTGTCCGCTAGAGGGGGGTGAATAGCATTTTCCAGTTCGTTTTTGTACCTACGTTGTTAGTTGCACAGTGGAAACAATAATAGAGAAAACAAACAACGCTAACAAACCAGGTTTTACTTGGTATCCACCCTGACCGGGTGACTAATCCAAGAATCCGTCGGTGGATCACTCCCCGGATAACCTTCGGCTAGCTCTCGTCGCTGCTTGTGGGTGGAGAAACCTCACCACAACACGTTGAGAACCTCTGAGCACAAAGACTATTGTTTGGCCCTTAACTAAGACCAAACTCGTCAAGAGTCTCAGCCCAAACCGAGTTCTCTTTAAATAGAACTCGGGCTTGAAACCCTCGCTGGCAGTCGACTGCTCCTAGGGCAGTTGATTGCTCCTAGGGCAGTCGACTGCCACACTTAGAATTCGACCGTTGACAGCCCCAACGTTCAAATCCAGTTGTACACCAGTCGACTGCTCCCAGAGCAGTCGACTGGTCCAGGGCTAAATCCATTCTGTGAGTTTTGGAAGTCGGCTGGACAACCCCCAGTCGACTACCCAACTTACCACAGCACTCCTACTCACTCTCTCGGCCCTCCTCCACATGAGCCTTCAGGTCCTCTACTTTGGCTTGCCCCTTCAAGTCCTCTTCCACCAGCTATCGTCCCTTGGATGAGCACACAAGTCCTCGACTTGCGTCCATGCCACCCTTCACGTGTGCCCTTGAAGTCCACTTCCCGGCTTGCCCTTGGAGTCCTCCTCCCTCCTCCCTCCTCCCTCGGCTCTTGTCCCTTTCCTTAGCTGACTCAACATGTGTACACCTGTACAACCTGCACACTCAACATACACATATTAGAACACAAGGAAAACCTAACTTAAACCCTTTACCCAAACATCAAAACCCTTAGTCACTCCGGACCACATTGCCTCAACACTTAACGGTCTTCATTCCATTGATGAAAAGGTCGAGAACCGCGACCTTGTAAGGTATGTGTTAAAAGCTTTTCCAAGGAATACCTTGTGGTCATCCATGGTGGATGCCTACAAGGTATCTAAGGATTTATCAATTGTAAAACTTGATGACTTATTTTATGAAATGGAGCTACATGAGATGGCTAACAAATGCCCCAAGGAGAAGGGGATTGCCCTTGTAGCAGGTGATAAGACCAAGAAGAAGAAGGAGAAGAAGAAGGAGAAGGAAGTCTCTTCATCTTCATCCTCATCCGAGTCCGAGTCCGAAACCAAGGAGGAAGGCAGCGGGTCTTCTTCCTCCGAGATGGCAAACTTTGTTAGAAGGATGATGAGGAAGAGCCGGCGCTTCAAGGGTAAAGATAACTCTAGTGAAGTTAAGATTGATAAATCTAACATTACTTGTTATGAGTGTAGCAAGAAAGGGCACTTCAAGAAGGACTGCCCAAAGTTGAAAATGAAGGAGGAGAAATCAAAGAAGAAGAAGAAGGCCTTAAAGGCCACATGGGATGAATCATCCTCGAGTTCTTCCGAAGAGGAGAAGGAAGAAAAGAGCACACGCCATGTTGCACTCATGGCCCTAGAAGATCAAGAGAGCAGTGATGAATCGAGTGACTCATCAAACGCGGGTTCATCATCTTCGGATGATGAAGAGGTAATCACTCCCGAACTAGATAAGTGCTATAGAACCATTGCATGTTTAATCGATTTATTGAAAAAGTCAAAAGCTAAAGTTAAATCATTGAAACTTGAGGTTGAACAATTGAAATCCTCTAAGGATGAGGATGTGGATGATTTACATGTAGAAATGCTAGAGGATGAAAACAAATCTTTGAAGAGTGAGGTTGAGAGACTTAAGAGTATTCTTGAGAAATTCTCAACTAGCTCAAAAACTTTAGATATGATTCTAAATGCACAAAGGGCAGTGTACAATAGGGCCGGTATTGGTTACCGACCCAAAGAACCATCATTTGTCTCCTTGATGTCTAGGACTCATGTGAGATCTCCTAAGATACCCAAGGTTCAAAAGAAAGTAGTCAAGGCATGGGTGCCTAAGTCTTACATTGTAAATGCTTTAGGTCCCAAGGTTTGGGTACCTAAATCTTTCATTTTTCGCATTGTGTAGGCTTTGATTGAGGGGGAGCATCTATCAACTTGGTTCGTTGATAGTGGGTGCTCCAAATATATGACTAGGGATAGATCATTATTCACTACCCTCCAATGCAAAAATAAAGGTAATGTTTTCTTTGGTAACAATGGTAGTCTTAAGGTTATAGGGATAGGAGACATTCGAATATCCGAATGTCTTAGGATTAAAAATGTCCTTCTAGTCAAGGGGATGACATTTAATCTCCTAAGTGTCAGTCAATTGTGTGATGTGGGTTACACAATTGATTTTCAATCAAGTTAATGTCTAGTTAGACAACATGACATATTTGACACGGTACTAGTAGGCACAAGGATAGATAACATTTACCAAGTTTCATTTAAAAGTGCTACTAATGCTCTTGTTAAGTGTTTCATGTCAAGAGAAAATGAATCTACCCTTTGGCACCGGAGGCTAGCACATGTGAACATGAAGAACATCCGGAAATTGGCCAACAAGGGACTAGTCCGTGACTTACCAAGCATTAAGTATGATAAGGATAAACTTTGTGATGCATGTCAAATGGGTAAGCAAACAAAATTTGCACATAAAGGTAAAAGCACTGTAAGTACATCTACCGCTTTAGATTTACTTCATATGGACTTGTTTGATTGTAGTACTATTATATCCTTGAATGGTAGTAGTTATTGTTTTGTGATCATTGATGATTTTACTAGATATACATTGACCTATTTTCTTAAATATAACAATCAAACTTTAGATGTTTTCATTTCTTTTTGTAGAAGAGTTGAAAATGAAAAATCATCAACCATTAAAACAATAAGGAGTGATCATGGAGATGAATTTCAAAATCAAAGGATTTTAGAGTTTTGTCAAGATAGAGGGTATAGACATGAGTTCTCCACTCCTAGAACACCACAACAAAATGGTGTTGTAGAGAGGAAGAACCGTGTCTTACAAGAGGTTGCACGAAGTATGCTCAATGAGTACTCATTACCGAGTTACTTATGGGTTGAAGTTGTGAACACAGCTTGCTATGTGCAAAACCAAGTCCTCATTCACAGATTTCTTGGAAAGACTCCTCATGAACTTTGGTTTGGAAAACCACCTACAGTTAAACATCTTAGGGTGTTTGGTTGTAAGGTGTTTATTCTAAACACCAAGGACCATCTTGGAAAGTTCACAGTAAAAGCTGATGAAGGGATACTGGTCGGGTACTCTCTCATCAGCAAAGCTTACCGAGTCTATAACAAGAGATCAAAATTGGTCGAAGAGTCTTCTGATGTTGTTTTTGGAGAAATTCCAAAAGCAATTGATCAACCAAAAGATGTAGAGGAAGTCCAGTTCGAACTTAGGAGACTAGGTTTGAATGAAAATCCAAGTGTTGTAGAAGGTGATGAATCTGATGACGGTGAGCCTAGACAACACATAGATCAGCCGGATCCTGAGGCTGAGCTTGTGTCTAGTGACATCATCCAAGAAGCACCTCCAACACCAAGGCAAACTAGATTAGCCTCTAGTCATCCCCAAGATCAAATTGTTGGAGATATCCACCATGGGGTTAGGACTAGATCATTCTTTAGGAATGAGGCTAATGAAGTTGCTCTGATTTTCTAAATTGAACCTAGAAAAATTGACGAAACATTAAATGATCCCGATTGGATCATTGCCATGCAAGATGAACTAGGTCAATTCGAAAGAAGTCAAGTTTGGGATTTAGTCCCTAGACCTAAGAAGACCACCATTATTGGAACCAAATGGGTCTTCAAAAATAAATTGAACCATAAGGGACAAATCGTAAGAAACAAGGCACACTTAGTAGCCAAGGGCTATAGTCAAGTTGAAGGCCTTGATTACGATGAGACCTATGCTCCCGTGGCATGATTAGAGTCCATTCGATTGATGCTTGCATTTGCAGCACATCGAGGTTTCAAGCTATATCAAATGGATGTCAAATCGGCCTTTCTAAATGGTTTCATTAGAGAAGAGGTCTATGTCGAACAATCTCTGGGGTTTAAGAGTTTCAAATTTCCAAACCACGTATTCAAGCTCAAAAAGGCGCTCTACGGCCTTAAACAAGCACCCTGAGCTTTGTATGAGCGGTTGTCGACATTCCTCATTAATAAAGGTTTTGTGAGAGGACAAATAGACCCTACACTATTTCTACGGAGAGATGGTGATGATATATTCGTAGCCCAAGTATATGTCGATGACATAATTTGTAGCTCAAACAATAAGGGCTATTTGAATGAGTTTATTAGACACATGGAGAGTGAGTTTAAGATGAGTCTAGTGGAAGAGTTGACCTTCTTCCTTGGACTCGAAATCAAACAAACCCGAGATATGATCCATGTGCATCAATCAAAATATACTCTAGAGATGCTCCGGAAATTTAACATGAGTGACTCTAAAGAGGTAACCACTCCAATGGCCACAAACACAAGATTACACAATGATGAGAGTGGTAAACCTGTTGATTTAACTCAATATCGGAGCATGATAGGGAGTTTGCTATACCTCACAGCTAGTCGACCTGATATACTTTTTGCTGTGGGTATGTGCGCTAGGTATCAAGTTTGTGCCAAGGAATCTCATTTAATTGCTGTTAAGAGAATATTGAGATACCTTAAGGGCACAATTGGAGTTGGTCTTTGGTACCCCTGTACAGAGTCATTTGACCTAATTGGCTATACCAATTCCGACTATGCTGGGTGCAGTTGGATCGGAAAAGCACAAGTGGGGGTTGCCAATTCCTAGGATCATCACTAGTGAGTTGGTCAAGTCGGAAGCAACATTGTGTTGCTCTCTCCACGACCGAGGCAGAATATATCGCCATGGGAGAGAGTGTATCACAATTGTTGTGGATGATACACACACTAGAGGACTATGGATTAACCTACAAGGGTGTGCAAGTGTTGTGTGACAACATAAGCACAATCAACTTAACAAAGAATCCAGTCCATCATTCTAGGACAAAGCATATTGAAGTGCATCACCACTTCATTAGAGATCATGTAGCTAGAGGAGATATTGTACTCTCTCATGTAGAGTCAAAATTAAATCTAGCAGACATTTTCACTAAACCGCTGCCCGAAGGGAATTGGGAATGTGTCGCGCTTCATAGAAATTAAGAACATTCAAAACCCTTCATGATCAATCCAAGTTGTTGGGAACAATTGGGTAACTTGGGGACATCTCACACAAACTATAAGGTTTAACAAAACGTTTTTGTTTGCTAGAAATGGGGTGAGATGCTAGGATCAACCTAATTCCTCAAAATGTCAATGCATCCCTTGAGAAATTAGGTTGACGAGAAAATAATAACTAAGTTGACCAAGTATGGGGAAAACCATGCATAACATATGTGTACTTGGCTCCATGATCATACTTGGACATTCCAATCAAGGAAACTTGATTGGAGACTTTTTCTTAATACAAATTTGGTTGAAAATTGATTGCATATTTGTAGTTGAGTTTGACTCCACTTGGGTGGAGCAAATTGATTTGTTAGACCCATAAGGACCTTTGATCCTTGTTAAAGGATCAATTATAGTCAAGGGATCACTTCCAAGATCGATAATCTTCATCAGATCTTATCAGAAATCGATAGGGAGTTTGAAACTGAAATTCCAGATCGTATCAGGAAAATTCTGGGAGCCTGATCGGTCACCGAACCAATCAGGAGTATGTCTGATTGGTCCAACTGACCGATCCAGCCGAATTGTGATACCCCTCTGCAATCTCTCTGTATTGGCCTGGATCGGTCCACAGACCGATCTGGCTCACTAAGGTGATCGATCTATAGACCAATCAGGAGGCTCACAGAGAACCTCCCGAACGCACTGTTCGCTTCCTGATCGATCAGCCGATCGATCAGGGGCCTGCCTGATCGGTCACCCGACTGATCAGGACCAGGCCAGACCGATCAGGCTGGAACCTGATCGGTCTAGGCTCTCTCAGATGGAATGGTGATCCGTTCAATCACATTAAATTGCGGTTGGTGGACCGATCCACCAACCTATTAACTTCGTGTAAACCCTACATTCCCAAGCCCTTGCACCGAAACCCTTCATCCTCCCTCTTGCGCGTGCGATCTTCTTCGTGAGCTCCTCTCCTTCCCGTGCGCGTGCGATCCTGCTAAGGTTTCTACGAGCTCTTCTCCTTCCTGCACCAAGTTAGGCGAGACCTGTGTGAGCTCTACGGTGCGAGCTCTTCCTTTTCTTCTGCGAGATTTTTGAAGTCTCTTTCTCGCTCAAGCTCTTGAGCTCATCTCCTGCGTAACTTCTTCCAGTCTTCGAGATCTTCTTCGGCTAATCTTCATGGAACCTAAGTAAGCTTGCGTTAAGATTATTTTTTTTCGGCTTAGATCATAACTTTGTAATGTTTAGCCTAACCATGTTCTTTCTTATTGTGTTTTCTTTTTGTGGTGTGACCTTTTCCCTGATGTGACCTTGCCATGATCCTTAACCCTACTGATTAAACCTACTTTCATTTGATCATCTTCTATTATAATTTATGTGATCCATGCCTTACCCTATCAAATGATCAAACCTTATCCTTATATGTGTGACATTGACGATACTCTTCATAATCAACTTGTACCGTAACCTATTGCTCATATGATCAATTCCATCTTGTGTTATAATTCATTCTTGTATCATTGATTACCTGATCAAACTTTTGTTGATTCACTTCATTTGATTCAACCTATTGCCATGATTTATTTCCAACCTTTTAGAAAGTCATCTAAGGGCAAGGAGCCCACTGAAGGGTCCTCCAAGGGCAAAGGACCTTCATCATCTGCCCCTTCTCGAAGGTCTCAGCCATCTTCGAGTTCCCGTTTCCCTAACGCTGCCTGTGAGCAAGCATTTCAGTCCTGTACCTTCAAGTTGCTTCCTTGTAGGTCCATTGATGGACCTTTCTTGACTGAGCATTGCCCCTCCATTGTGGAGGTGATTACCTTCTACAACCTAGGCTTTCTCCTTTCCCTCGAACAGACAATCAACTATGACCTCGTGTCTGAATTCTACAATAACTTGCAACAAGGACCTCAAGGGGGATTCGATTTCACGACCTGAGTAGCCAAGAGAAATCTTGACTTCTCGTACGACATCTTGTCGGATTATCTGGGCGGTCGTCGATCGTCTAATTTTTATTCCATCTACCCAGAACATCCTGACCCTTTATTGGCTCCTTTTGCGGACGTCACTCTAGATGGCATTTACCAACACTTCTTTAGCCACCCTCGACCAGCTGGTCTTGATGAGTTAGGGCCTGACTTTCTGACTTTTGCGGCTCTCCATCTTTTCCCCATTGATTACATTCTTTTCAAGATAATCACCAACTACATTTTGCTGATCACTTCAAAGCCCTTGACTAAGATTCGTCCGTACCACTGCTTGATGCTCTATGGCATGCATCGCCACTTTGACTTTGACATTATGGAGAGCATCTTTCAGTCGATCATTTCCTATCGAGAGCCCAGTCGTCACACTGTGTATATGCCGTTTGGTCACGTCATCACTGACTGGCTTATGTCAGTAGGTGTTGATGTAACCAAGGGCAGGACAGTGCCCATGGTTAGACAGGATTGCCGACTTGGTAGGCGGGCGTGTGCCAAGTCTGGCATCATCATCAGGGATCAGGATCGGGCTCTTGTATGGAAGGACGGGCGGGGTCTTGGAGAGCTACCCAGGGGCGCACACATTCAGGCACCGGCAGATGCTGCTGCTCATCAGGAGGCACCCATACCAGCAGTAGACTATGACTATGAGCCAGATCCAGACATGTGCTGGCAGATTTCAGAGCTTGATCGGACCATCCAGCATGATCTTCATTTGAGAGAGCTCTGGCGAGAGGAGGTCCGGTCTGGGTTTCAGGCTTTCGACCGCAGACTGCTGATGATCGAGTCTGACGTCTCTGGGGTCCGCTCTAGGCAGGAGACATGGCATGAGGAGTGGCGCAGTTGGGCTCTGGTCATCCATACCAGCCTTCATCTACTGGAGTTGCACCCTTCAACAGTGCCCTGGGGTCCTCCGTACCTGATGATGACTCGATTGATGATCCTATGCAGGCTGACCCCCCGGCCGACGATTGATTATGGATGTACTCTGCCTCTGCCCATGACTTACATTTGCTTATTTGACTGTGTTGATTGTATGACTTTATGGCTGTATGCCTATGCTCTGACTTTTATGGCTTTGTACTGTATTCGACTTGACATTGATGCTGTGTTATGCACCTGACTCTTGACTGATTTCCTTGTATGCTTTGCCATATTATGCTTATTGCTAGTTCATATGTTTGTTCATATGCTAGATAACTTCATGTTTGTCTTGTTGTATTATGCATTGCTATTCTCACTCCATGTTCATATGATACATATGATTGTTTTGCCATGCTTTATACCTGTCATATGTTTTCAAAATTAAATCAAATCTTATGTTGCTTTGGGAAACCCCTAGGGTTGAGGGGGAGTTTGTTTAAACTTAACAACCAATCGACACCCTTTTCGGTGTTTGATAAAGGGGGAGAGTGTGGTTGGTTAAGTTTATGACGATTATAATTTAAATATTGTAGGGGGAGGATCCTGATTCTCCTACAATTCTGAGATTTGAGATTGTTGATTTCGAATCCCTAAACATAAAATCGGGTTGTCAAACAACAAAATGGGGGAGATTGTTGATGCAGTCTGACCATGATTGTTGTTTTGGTGTTGACACCGATTTTAGTTTAGGTTGATGAGATGATTGGGATTAAGTCTTGGTCATGGACTAGGCATACCTAGTGGGTCTAGGTTTGATGAAAGCCTGGCTTGGAGGGTCAGGTCCTAGCTTGAGAAGCTAGGTGGATTAAATCCTAACTTGGAGGGTTAGGTGTGAGAAAGTCCTAGCTTGGAGGGCTAGGTGTGGAAATTCCTAACCTGGAGAGTTAAGTGTGAAAAAGTCCTAGCTTGGAGGGCTAGGTGTGAAAATTCATAACCTGGAGGGTTAGGTGTGGAAAAGTCCTAACCTGAAGGGTTAGGTGTGAAAAGTCCTAGCTTGGAGGGCTAGGTGTGAAAAGTCCTAACTCGGAGGGTTAGGTGATTGGAAATCCCGGTGACTGAAGACAGGTCCTGGTGAGTGAAGCCAAGTTGACTGAAGTCCCGGTGAGTGAAGTTGGGCATAGAGTCTTGGTCCGAGGGATAAAGCACGAGTCAGAGATGGGCTGGAGGCTTGTTCTCGTGACTTAGAATGGTTTTGGCCTTGCCTGGATCGGTCTGGTGACCGATCAGGGAAGTTGGCATGGAGTTTCTGTTGGGACCGGGTGCATGTTGACATGGATACGGGTTCGTAATTTAAAAAAAATAATTACGTGCAGCGGATGAATTAGCATAAATAATTTCTCAAATTATTTTAACCACGTATCTAGCATGCAACCTTATGATGTGTGGACATGGTCATAAATTAAAATTTTGCAGAAAGTAAACTAATTTACTCAATACCTCGCGTAACTCGAAGTAAGGGACGAGATCCAACCGTAGCGTCCCTTGGAAGCTCCGCCTCTATTCGCGTCCACGCCGAGTTCTCTTCGGGATGACTTCGCAAAGCCACGAGTTTCGTGCTGACAAGAACTACTAGATTCTCCAAAGGCACAACTAGAATATCAAGAGAGAGAGATGGAAACTAACCACCAAGTAACGGAATCAAGATTCCGGGGAAAGGAAGGAAGGAGTCGCGACCCGCTTCTTCTTCTTCTTCGGCGCCTTCTTGGTGGAGTTGGCTCACGGCAACCCTAGGAGGAACTTCTAGGGCCGGTGCCCACTTGGAGAGGGAGAGGGAGAGGGAGAGGGAGAGAAGGAGAGGAAGAGAGGCTAGGCAAGAATCCTTTATCACTTGAATTGATTTCCAAGTCTTGCCTTGGTACCTTTATATAGTAGCCTCTTAATCGCCAAGTCTCCTCTTAACGGAATTTTTAATAAGAAATTTATCTTTATAAATTTTTCTATGAATTATTCCATTATACCAAGTTTTTATTATAACTCTATTTATAATAAAAACAACCATGTCTCCCCTTTTATTATGGAATAAAATTTATTATAAATTTTTCTTATCATGAAAAAATCAATTCATAATTGATTTTATAAAATAAAATAAACCAATCTATAGTTCATTTTAATTTCAATAAAAAGAATAAATTTATTATATAAATTTTTCTTATCATGGAAAAATCAATTCATAATTGATTTTATAAAATAAAATAAACCAATCCATGGTTCATTTTAATTTCCATAAAAAGAATAAATTTATTATATAAATTTTTCTTATCATGGAAAAATCAATTCATAATTGATTTTATAAAATAAATCAATCCAAGGTTTATTTTAATTTCCATGAAAATAAATTTCTTTATATAAATTTCTATATACAAATTTTTTATATAAATTTATTTATCCATAATTTTATAAAACAAATCGCGCTTGATTTATTTTATAATTTAAACCAAATAAATTGGTTTCCCTCCTTTATTGTGGCCGGCCAAACTAAAGAGGGTGGGCACCCTCATTGGCCGGCCACACCAAGCCAAAACCATTACGAATTAAACTCATTTAATTCGTCCAATAAGCCTTCAAAAGACTTAGTCATTTTAAGCTTCCGATGCGCCTCTGATAAATTCAGATTCGACTTATTTCTCTTGATTGGAAAATCCAATTTTCAACTCATTTTAAATCCCTTGGATTACTCGTAGTGCGTGTGACTAAATAGGCTTTCGATTTATGTTGGCCGTCTATAATCAACCAATTATAGAACGATCATGAGTGGCACCTAGTAGTACATCATGACCCCCAATTAATCGAAAGATCAATGGTTGACCTCAGAAATAATTCTGAAACCCTTCAGCAGCTCTAATGAATCGTGCCTCATTCCCTTCACCATCTTATACCCACTTGGTTCAGGACACGGTCTATGTGTGTCAGTCCCCACTAGGCTGACTACGTCACACCTAGCCCAAGTAATGTCTTTCTCGTCCAACGGATTCTAATTACTCTCATGTTTACTTGAGATTCATACTCGGAACATGTTATGCTCTGGCCAGAGACTTCGAGTAACAATCCGACGATAGGCCTTGGGTATACATCTCCTCGCAAGGAGTGGTGAATCATTTGTAGGCTGTTCAAACATCTTCGGGCACTTCGGCTTATACCCAACCATCCTGGGTCCACACCTCCTTAGAGATGCTTGCTTAAGATGTGAAAGTATAAGTCTCCATGACCAAGATGACTTGAACACCGCAAGTCAAAGGAACATCGCACTTAAGCTGCAGTATGAACTTTCATTGACATATCTATATGTAGATTACTATATGAAGTTTTACAGCTAGTCACTCCAATGAACTAGTTCCCTTTACTAGCATCCATGTTTATCTCCGGACATCCCAATGTCACCAGCCAGTGAGAATCAGCTGATTAGAGAATAACCCATGCTAGTCTCAACAGAATTGACAGTGTCCATATTTATCAATTCATCGACTAGGGACAATTTCAATACTTAACAATTGCACATGTAGAGATAATCACTAGTTGTGAATTCGTCACAAATTTTCTCATGCTGTGAATTGTATTGCGGACATTCAGTAAATGAGTTTAAGATCTCAATCAAATACACGAGCATGTATACTCAAATAGTGAATATTCATTTATTAAAGTAATTGATTACAATCATAAGGCGATTGCCTTAGGACACTTCTCTCATATTACTAACAAACTCCCACTTGTCCTAATGCCAATCGCTACGGTATCCAATACCACAGGCTCTAACATGACCCTCAAACTTGTTTTGAGGCAAGGCCTTAGTTAAAGGATCCGCTAAATTCTTTCAGTGGGAATTTTCTCAATTTGTATATCATTCCTACTTATAATCTCTCTGATCAGATGATAGCGGCGAAGCATGTGTTTGGATCGTTGATGAGACCTTGGTTCCTTTGCTTGTGCAATAGCTCCATTGTTGTCGCAGTAAATCGGCACTGCTTCATCAATGGTTGGAACCACACCAAGTTCGGTGACAAACTTCTTGATCGAGACTGCTTCCTTTGCTGCTTCCGAAGCTGCGATATATTCCGCTTCCGCGGTAGAATCCTCTACGGTGTCTTGTTTGGTACTCTTCCAACTTATTGCGCCTCCATTCAAAGTAAATACGTATCCAGACTGAGATTTGGAGTCATCCTTATCTGTCTGGAAACTGGCATCTGTATACCCACGTATTACCATATCTCCTTCTCCATATATTAGGACCACATCCTTAGTTCTTCTTAAGTATTTAAGGATTGCCTTGACAGCCGCCCAATGATCCATTCCTGGATCCGACTGGTATCTGCTTGTGACACTCAGAGCATACAATACATCAGGCCTTGTACATAACATAGCATACATGATAGATCCTATTGCAGATGCATAAGGAATCTTATTCATGCAAATCCTCTCGTCTTCTGTGCGTGGACACATAGACTTTGAAAGGTTGATCCCATGCCTGATGGGAAGGTAACCTTTCTTGGATTCCGACATGCTAAAGCTTTTTAGCACTCGGTCTATATATGTAGACTGCGAAAGACCAAGTAACAGTTTTGATCTATCTCTATAGATACTAATCCCAAGGATATAGGTTGCTTCTCCCAGGTCTTTCATGGAGAAAGTTTTGGACAACCAAATTTTAACTGACTGTAAGACTGATATATCGTTTCCTATAAGTAATATGCCATCGACATATAATACTAGGAATACGACTGCACTCCCACTAACTTTCTTGTACACACAAGGTTCGTCAGGATTTTGTAAGAAATCAAACTCTTTGATTGTGTCATCAAAACGAATGTTCCAGCTCCTGGATGCTTGCTTCAGTCCATATATGGATCGTCGAAGCTTGCATATTTTGGTTTTATCAACCGATGTGAAACCTTCAGGTTGTATCATGTATACATCCTCAGGAAGGTTTCCATTAAGGAAAGTTATTTTCACATCCATTTGCCATATCTCATAATCATAATGAGCTGCTATGGCTAGGAGCATCCGAATAGATTTAAGCATAGCTACTGGCGAATAGGTTTCGTCATAATCAATTCCTTGTTTCTGACGATATCCTTTTGCCACTAATCTAGCCTTAAAGGTAACAACATTACCTTCCATGTTGGTTTTCTTCTTGAAAACCAACTTGCACCCTATGGGCTTAATCCCTTTAGGTGGGTTAACCAAGTCCCATACTTGGTTTTCGTACATGGTGTTGGTGCAAGTTGCATCAATGATGTTCCTCTTTAAGTGTTTTAATGTTTGACAATTCACTTAAGCCAGTAATCTATTGAACAGACAAAGGGGAGTAAGAGAGAAGTAACCAAGGCTGAAGAAAAATCCTAGTTAATCTAGGTATCGAAACCCTAAGACCTAACGAAGGGCTGTTAGGCACCTAGCGAAAGGCTGCTAGGTATCGTAACCCTAAGACCTAGCGAAGGGCTGCTATGCACCTAGTGAAGGACTACTAGGCATAGAAGACCTAGCGAAGGGCTGCTAGGTATCGTAACCCTAAGACCTACCGAAGAGCTGCCAGGCACCTAGTAAAGGACTACTAGGCATAGACCTAGCGAAGGATTGCTAGGCACCAGGCGAAGGACCGCTTGGTAACAAAGACCTAGCGAAGGGCTGCTAGGCACCTGGCGAAGGACTGCTAGGAAATGAAGACTTGGTCCGAGGGACTAAGCAACTTAGCTGAGCGATGACTAAGGACAGGAGTAGAGACGGGTCAGGGTTTGGGCGTCTCGAGATCCGGAGTAATCGGAAGCTAAGTAAAAGTCCACCCGAAGGGCTGGGTGGCAACCGTCTCCTGAAAGGAGTAGGTGAAGGGCGAGTTCTAGGGGATGGGAACTCGTGTCGGTTCGACCTAGGGTTTCGTGCAAATTCGAAGTCCGAACCAAGTCCTTAAGGCTAACATTATATGTATCTATGCCTTGTGTTTGTGTATCTTGTAGGTATCAAGAAATGAAGACAAAGCAGGTAAACTAGGTTTGCAGGCCTTAAGGGGGGCGCCCCCATGCAACCGGGGCGCCCGGAGCGTCCGGGGCGCCCCCAGGTAGTACTAAAACATGCAGTTTCGTGATGCAGTCAAAACAGGTGTCAACCGGGGCGCCCGGAGCGTCCGGGGCGCCCCCAGGCAGTACTAATACATGCAGCAAACGTGTGTTTGCAGAACAGGTGTCAACCGGGGCGCCCTGATTAGTAGCTGTTTTGCTGTTTCGAAGCCAGAACACAGGATAAGCCCTCAAGGGGGTGCCCGGGTCATCCGGGGTGCCCTGGTCAAAGTTCTTATCACCTGCAGCGAAGTAGGCGCGAAGATAAGAGTTGACCGAGTCTTCCGGGGCGCCCCCAGCGTCCGGGGCGCCCCCAGCGTCCGGGGCGCCCCCAGGAGGCCTATATTAGGGGCTTCGACCCCTCTGCTTCAGTAACAACTTCCAAGAGCGATCCCAAGCCTTCTGACCGACGACAACACGCTAGAAACGAGGCTCTACGACCGGGAGGCTCCAGGAGGAGGTGCGCGGCACTTCGGAGGTCCAGATCGGTCGAGCGTCAAACTTTTTCTCGTTGGTTTGCGTGTTAATTACTGTACTTAAATTTCTATATTATTGCTTGTAATTCTGCACTGTAAGTCGGGTTTCTCCGCCTCCGGAAAGTCTGGAAAGGAGACTAATAGTGGACGGGCGTTCCCGTGCATAGGCCTTGGATGTAATGACCCTGGGGGGTCGGGAACCAAGTAAAATCCGCTGTGTACCTGTGTTCGATTTGTTTTTATTTTTCCGCTGCACTAACGATCTGAATAGTTTTACGAATGAAGATTTCCGAAAGATTTCGAACGGTCGATATTCACCCCCCCTCTATCGACGGCATCGGTCCTACAATTGGTATCAGAGCCGAGCCGCTCTTCACCGGACTAACCGCCGACGGAGCAACGACGCCAGGAGTTGAGGGGGAGCCCAGGGGTGAATCAGGTAATTTTAATTTTAAAATGTCCATTTTTAAATTCCATATTATCTGTTTCACGTGCAGGGAGGGAGGGCACTACAAAAATCAGTGTCCTACTCATAAGAATCGTTCGTCACCGGCGGCAAAGGAGATACCAGCGCCAGGAGTCCGGAAAAATAAGGATCACGTGCAATGCTTCAAGTACGAGAAATACGGACATTACAAAAATAAGTGTCTGGCAAAGGTACGAAAAATATATGTTCCAAAAATTTTACAAGTTCCTGCACTGCCATGTGATAAAGTAATTTATTTTTCTGACAAAGTTGATTTACTGCATAGTAAAATTAACTTTTTGCATGTTAAATTACAAAACGTGGATATAACCAAAATATTGGAAATTAATTGTCTAATTCAGAATATCAATTCAGAAATTGTTAAAATTAATTCTGATAATTTATTTGATAAAATTAATTCTGATAATTTATCTTATAAAAATAATTCTGATAATTCTGATAATTTATCTGATAAAATTAATTCAGATAATTCTGATAATTTATCTTATAAAATTAATTCTGATAATTCTGATAATTTATCTTATAAAATTAATTCTGATAATTTATCTGATATAATTTTTTCTGATAAATTTAACTATGATTCAGACAAAATTAATCCTAAGGATAAATCCGAATTCAAATTTGAAAATCCTAAGGATAATTCAGAATTTAAATTTGAAAATCCTAAGGATAAATCCGAAATTAATCCTGAAAATTTCAAGATTAATTCAGAAATTAATTCTGAAATTCTTAAAGATAATCTAGAGATAAATATTAAAAATATTGAAAATATATCTGAGGATAATTCTGAGGATAATTTTGAATATAAAATTCTCCTAGATAATAGCTTAATTATAGATAATCTTGAAAGTTATTACAAAAATTTAACTAGTGGCCCCTTTTACTCCACCTACTGTGAGAAGATTGAAAAATCTAATCTTGAGGAGGATATAGAACTATCTAAGATAAAGGCCATAGTTAATAAAAATAACAAAATTTCAAATAAATCAAAATTATTAGAAAAACTTGAAAAGAAAGATAAAGATGAAGAAGAAATTTTTGAAATAATGAAAATGATAAATTTAAACCCACAATTATTAATTAATCAAATTAATTCAAATTAAATCCAAATTAACTTCAAATCAAATCCTAAATTAAATCCTAAATTAAATTCAAATTAATTCAAATCCTAAATTAAATCCTAAATTAAATTCAAATTAATTAAATCCTAAATTAAATCCAAATTAAATTCAAATTAATTCAAATTAAATCCAAATTAAATTCAAATTAATTCAAATTAAATCCAAATTAAATTCAAATTAATTCATATTAAATCTTAATTTAAATTCGAATTAATTAATTCTTAATAATTTAAATTCGAATTAATTAATTCTTAATAATTCAAATTCAAATCAATTAATTCTTAATAATTCAAATTCAAATCAATTAATTCTTAATAATTCAAATTCAAATCAATTAATTCTTAATAATTCAAATTCAAATCAATTAATTCTTAATAATTCAAATTCAAATTAATTAATTCTTAAATATTCAAATTAATTAATTAAATCTTAAATAATTCAATTAAGTTCAAATAAATTTGAATTAATTCAAATAATTCAATTAAATTCAATTAAATTCAAATTAATTCAAATAATTCAATTAAATTCAAAATAAACCTAAATTAATTCAATTTAATTCAATTCAAAATAAAATTGAATTAAAATTATAACTTCAATTAAAATTAACTTAATATTAATCCTACTGAATTAATTTCTAATTAATTCAACCTCAATTAATTCGTAATTAACCTGAATCCAACTAAAATCTTAAATAACTTAAACTCAAACTAAAGTAAAATTTTACCCAAAGTGTAACAATTAAAATTAATAACATTAAATATGTCAAAGTGGATTGACATATTCGCGGGTTCACTCGACATGTATCAAATCGGGAATTTGATACATTTTAGAAACTTAAATAAAATTATTTGACTTGTTTGACTCATGCATAACTGCCATGACATGCATTTGCTATGCTTTTAAAATATATGACATGTCATTCATATTTAAATTTTATGCATATATTAGACCGGCTATAGGAAAAAGAATAATTGAAACTTGATTAACCTAGTATTGGGTAGAGGTGAGATGATAGTACGTTAGGGAAGCCATCTTGGCGGAACTAGCCGAAGCTACCGATCCAAGACCCAAACTAGTTAGACCAGAATTTTTCAAAAAGTAATTTTGAAAATGAAATTTCATTAAAAGGCTTTGTCAAGGAAAGGGTGGATGATCCCATAAGGCTACGGCCAAAGAAGGCCTAGTGCCTCGCCAAGACCTGGAAGCCAATTTTTGAAATTCAAATTCAAGTTACTTCTTGTCAAATTCAAATCTAACACAAGCAGCAATTAAATCTTAGAATTAAAAATAAATTAAAGAAAAATGATTCAAGCATCTCACAATACACTTATAAGGCAATCATGCTTGTTGTATTGATACATTTAAAATGGGTGAGATGTTAAGGACTAATAAATTGAAAAATGTTTTTCAAAATTGTTTTTCAAAATCATTAGAATATTTTTCTAAAAATATATTTTCAAAATAGTGCTTCAACATAATAATGTTTTTATGGAATTCATGTTTGTCTGATTGAATATACATATTATACTTTTTCCAAAATTATATCTTTGCAAAAATTATTTGACTCACTCAATTAGACACAAGCCTCTTAGGACAACACTAAAGTTCCTTAAGACACTTCGATAGAGTCAAACAGTGTTGGATACAGGGGGAGTGTTTTGTTCCTTTTTATTAAAAATATTTTTCGGATTATAGGTTCTTTGACTTTGATAAACCCTAAAGACACAGAGGAAAGGTCCACTTTAAGATCTTCAAGGACTCCTAGGACGTGTCAAATTTAGGGGGAGTCTAATAAGTTTTAAATTAGTTTGAAAATTATTATTCTTTTGATCTGAATCAAACCTTAAGACTCAGAGGAAGAGTACTTGTGGTCAACAAGCTTCCCGGGACTGGGTCAAGTTTAGGGGGAGGTCCAATTAAAAGACTTAACATGTTTTCATATTTTCAAAATCTAAATCTTTCAAAATACTACTATTCTATTTGTGTGACTTATGAAATTATTTTTGAAATAATGTTTACTTGAATTGGAGAATGTCCAGGACACTTAGGAAAATGTCCTTGTAGTCATCAAGGTTTCCCAGGATAGTGTCAGACTGGAAAATAAACCAAGTCAAGTAAAATATTGAGTCTTCAAAAGTTCACATATTTTTCAAATTGCACTAGCATATATTTTCAAAAGTATTATCATGTTTTTTAAAAAATTCTGTTAATATTTACTTGAGTTTGAAAAATTTCCAGGACACTTAGAAAATTGTCCTTGTAGTTAACAAGGTTTCCTAGGATTGTGTCAGACTGGAAAAGAATCCTAGTCAAGTAAGATATAATGTTTCAAAAATTACTTATATTTTTCAAAGCCTCATCTTTGCCAAAAATAGTTAGTATTTGCAAAATATGCATAATATTCATATTTTCCAAAATAGCACTCTTTCAAAAGTATCTAGTTTTCAAAAACTCAATAGATTTTTCAAAGGTACTTATATTTTTCAAAAATTACTTATCATCTTTCAAAATATTTATACCTTCAAAAAATTCTTTTTCAAAATATTGTCTAAAGTTTTCTGAGCTCATAATACTTAAGTATTAGTTTTATGCTATGTCTTCAAAATTTTATACTAAGTATTTTCAAAATACTCTCATTGTTGGCGCAAGTATTTCTGTTTTTTTGATGTATGACAAAGGGGGAGAGGTGTGCTTAAGTTAGAATTTTTTTTGGATTCTTACTAAAGGACCATTTGATCAAAATGTTTTACAAAACTAAGGTCATGTTTTAGTTTGATCCCAAGGATGGTAAGTTAGCCCCTTAAACCAATCTAACTTAAGTTATTGTCAAACATCAAAAAGGGGGAGATTGTTGGTGCAAGTTGCATCAATGATGTTCCTCTTTAAGTGTTTTAATGTTTGACAATTCACTTAAGTCAGTAATCTATTGAACAGACAAAGGGGAGTAAGAGAGAAGTAACCAAGGTTGAATAAAAATCCTAGTTAATCTAGGTATCGAAACCCTAAGACCTAACGAAGGGCTGCTAGGTATCGTAACCCTAAGACCTAGCGAAGGGCTGCTAGGCACCTAGTGAAGGACTACTAAGCATAGAAGACCTAGCGAAGGGCTGCTAGGCACCTAGCGAAGGGCTGCTAGGTATCGTAACCCTAAGACCTAGCGAAGGGCTGCTAGGCACCTAGTGAAGGACTACTAGGCATAGACCTAGCGAAGGATTGCTAGGCACCAGGCAAAGGACCGCTTGGTAACAAAGACCTAGCGAAGGGCTGCTAGGTAACTGGCGAAGGACTGCTAGGAAATGAAGACTTGGTCCGAGGGACTAAGCAACTTAGCTGAGCGATGACTAAGGACAGGAGTAGAGACGGGTCAGGGTTTGGGCGTCTCGAGATCCGGAGTAATCGGAAGCTAAGTAAAAGTCCACCCGAAGGGCTAGGTGGCAACCGTCTCCTGAAAGGAGTAGGTGAAGGGCGAGTTCTAGGGGATGGGAACTCGTGCCGGTTCGACCTAGGGTTTCGTGCAAATCCGAAGTCCGAACCAAGTCCTTAAGGCTAACATTATATGTATCTATGCTTTGTGTTTGTGTATCTTGCGGGTATCAAGAAACGAAGACAAAGCAGGTAAACTAGGTTTGCAGGCCTTAAGGGGGGCGCCCCCAGCAAGGGGGGCGCCCCCATGCAACCGGGGCGCCCCCATGCAACCGGGGCGCCCCCATGCAACCGGGGCGCCCGGAGCGTCCGGGGCGCCCCCAGGTAGTACTAAAACATGCAGTTTCATGATGCAATCAAAATAGGTGTCAACCGGGGTGCCCGAAGCATCCGGGGGGCCCCCAGGCAGTACTAATACATGCAGCAAACGTGTGTTTGCAGAACAGGTGTCAACCGGGGCGCCCTGATTAGTAGCTGTTTTGCTGTTTCGAAGCCAGAACACAGGATAAGCCCTCAAGGGGGTGCCCGGGTCATCCGGGGTGCCCTGGTCAAAGTTCTTATCACATGCGGCGAAGTAGGCGCGAAGATAAGAGTTGACCGAGTCTTCCGGGGCGCCCCCAGGAGGCCTATATAAGGGGCTTCGACCCCTCTGCTTCAGTAACAACTTCCAAGAGCGATCCCAAGCCTTCTGACCGACGACAACATGCTAGAAATGAGGCTCTACGACCGAGAGGCTCCAGGAGGAGGTGCGCGGCACTTCGGAGGTCCAGATCGGCCGAGCGTCAGACTTTTTCTCGTTGGTTTGCGTGTTAATTACTGTACTTAAATTTCTATATTATTGCTTATAATTCTGCATTGTAAGTCGGGTTTCTCCGCCTCTGGAAAGTCCGGAAAGGAGACCAATAGTGGACGGGCGTTCCCGTGCATAGGCCTTGGATGTACTGACCCTGGGGGGTCGGGAACCAAGTAAAATCCGCTGTGTACCTGTGTTCGTTTTGTTTTTATTTTTCCGCTGCACTAACGATCTGAATAGTTTTACGAACGAAGATTTCTGAAAGATTTCGAACGGTCGATATTCACCCCCCCTCTATCGACGGCACCGGTCCTACACATGGAATCCATTTCCGACTTCATGGCTTCAAGCCATTTGTCCCATTCTGAACTTTTCAGAACATCTTCATAACTGATAGGTTCGTCATCACTTATGAGTAACACATCGTTCGATTTACTTATGAGAAATCCGTATCTCTCTGGAATATTGCATGTCCTATCAGACCTACGAAGAGGTGGTGTTGTTTTAGGTTCAACTGATAGCTCATCTTTATGAGTTATTGGTTGTGGGTCTAGACTAGGTGTCTCTGTAATGTCTATTGGAGTTTCTTGAACTTCATCAAGTTTAATGTCACTCCCACTGTTTTCTTGTAAAAGAAATTCTTCTTCCAGAAATATAGCATGCCTTGAAACAAACACCTTTTGTTCCAAGGGATGATAGAATTGGTAACCCTTCGTTTCCTTAGGGTATCCAATAAATAGACATTTATCAGACTTAGCATCCAATTTGTCTGATACAGTCCACTTCACATAAGCAGGACAACCCCATACCTTAAGGTGAGTTAAGTGGGGTTTCTTACTATTCCACCTCTCATATGGAGTAGTAGAGACTACCTTGGTCGGGACTCTGTTTAGCATGTAAACAGCTGTCTTAAGTGCATAGCCCCAAAAGCATTTTGGAAGAGTTGCATGATTCATCATGGATCTAACCATGTCCATCAAGGTTCGGTTACGCCTCTCAGATACACCATTATGTTGTGGTGTATACGGCGGAGTCCATTGAGACAATATCCCATTGTCCCTAAGATAATCTTGAAACTCTTGACTTAAGTATTCACCACCCCGATCGGATCGAAGTATCTTAATACTTTTGCCAAGCTGTTTCTCTACTTCATTTATGAACTCTTTGAATTTCTCAAAAGCTTCAGATTTGTGTTTCATCAAGAACACATACCCGAATCGTGAGTGATCATCGATAAAGGTGATGAAGTAGCTATAGCCTCCTTGTGCAAGAGTTGACATTGGTCCACATATATCAGTATGTATTAGACCAAGCAATTCTCCCACTGGATTACCTTTTCTGGAAAAGGGTAATTTGGCCATCTTGCCTTTTAAGCATGATTCACATGTATCAAATGAACCGGGTTCAAATGATTCCAAAATTCCACATCGGTGTAATTTGGTCATGCGTTTCTTACTTACATGGCCAAGACGACAATGCCACGTATAGGAGTCTATTCGATTATCTATTCGAGCACGTTTGTTGCTAACTTCGATATTGAAAACGTCATCGGATAAATCTAACGCGTAGATACCATGCACAAAGTTCCAGTCCCATAAAGAACGCCATTTAAAGTTATGTAACAACAATTGTTAATAATAGTTAAATGATGACCCTTTTCATTCAAACATGAAATAAATACAATGTTCTTTATTAAAGAAGGAACAAAATAACAATTATCCAATTCTAAGACACGTCCAATAGGGAGCTTTAGCAAATATGTTCCAATGGCAACAGCAGCAATCTTTGCTCCATTTCCAACTCGCAAATTTGCTTCTCCCTTGACGAGTCTTCTTCTATTCCTTAGCCCCAGTATGTCATTACATATATGTGAGCTATACCCAGTATCAAGTACTCAGGTATTTTAGGAAATAGAGTGACATTCAATAACGAAGATGCCTGAAGAGGATGGGGTATCAGATGCCTTCTTCTTCAAGGACTCAAGATAAACCTTGCAGTTTCTTCGCCAGTGACCCTCCTTGCCACAGTGATGGCAAGTGCCTTTTAGGGTATTTTTCTTCTTTCCCTTATTCTGTTCTTTAGCCTTCCTCTTAGAACCTTTCTTCGAGGAACCAACTAACAGTACCGTCTTCTGATCCTGCTTCACAGAAGGCTCTACAGTCTTCAGCAGGTTGAGCAACTCAGGAAACTGGTCTGGAGTTGCATCTTCAGGAGGACGGTTAGGAAGTTGTTCTTCAAGGACATAAGCAAGCTTCTCTGCCTTGAGGACTATCCTCAGGTTTCGAAGCCAGTCCATGAAGTTTGGCCCAGCCAGTTTATTGGTGTCTAAAATGGAACGCAAATTCAGAGAAGACATGATCGAGTGATTATCCTAGAAATACAAATTGAGCTTATATGAGAAGAATGATAAAGAATGTATCAGCATACATTAATTAAATCCTATTTATTTTTCGAATTGAATAACCCTTTTTATCAATTTGGGAGATCGTAGGAACATCTCCAAATAGGTTGATATCCAACCATAGATAAGAACAACCATGGCTGTGGCCATCAAGTTATTCTTAGCTATGAAGGTAGGTAATTATACCGATTACATATCACATATATGTAACTATCACTTTATGCTATCAACTAATTGAATGTTTGCATAAATCATTGGGTTGTTAACTCATTAATAAGTATGCAACATTATAAATAGCACCCAACTGCACCTCTCTTTACATCGACCTTGGCTGTGGCACAACAAATCGATGCTCCAAGCTTAAGCCTGACCTATTAATCAAGAAATAGTTTTAATATGTTAGAGCTCATTCAACCGTTTAGTCAGGCTTGGATGTGTCCAACAACCAAAACTAAGGATTGACCTCTGACTCCAACTATATTATTCATAAACTAATTCCATGGTTTGAACATGTTGAGGTTCAAGCCGGGCATGGATGTGTCCATCAACCCAAACGAGAAACAAAACTCCGATTCTAACCATATTAATGGAAGGTGTTGGCCTTAATATTTTGTAAGGGGTTTTGGGTCTCATCCTTTCTTTTCTAAGCACATTCATGACATATAATTATGTCATGACTAACGATTTCCTTAATAAAGTATGTATGTGACTTAATTTATCAAGTCTCATTAATTGAATTAGGAACCCGATTTCCTAATTCTAATTTCATACTTTATTCAAGGAATTATTTTGGGAAACAATTTCCTAAATTGTCATAATCAATTTCGGAAATAATATGTTTAATACTTTGATTTCTCTAAATCAAATCTTATTAAATTAAGAGACAGATTCCCTTAATTCAACCACATATTATTTTCATGAAAATCTCATTTAAGAAAACTCTATAGGAAACCATTTTCCTAATTAATTTTGGAGACAATAATATGTAAGAGCATCACCTCTTAAATCAAATTTCCAAGATTTGATCACATATTTTATTCATAGATTAATTAATTACAACAAATTGTTTTCTAAGGGTGGCTCCCCGAGGCTCAGATACCCAAAGAAAAAAAAGATCAATTTGTC
>JAGFNQ010003634.1:0-42399 GCA_024364735.1 Boesenbergia rotunda
TGCCGTTGAGGCGTCCCACGATCAGCCTCGAAAAAGGCGCGCCGCAGGCGCTGACGTCGCCTGCTGCGGCGACAGGGCGCGTCGTCGTGTCGGCCAGTCGGAAGCTGCCGCGTGGCGGAAAGAATTACGAGCGTTAATGGCCATTAAAAGCTCGTAATCATGGGGATAAATCGCATCCCGGTCGGCCAACCAGCGCGCGCCACGTGGCCCGGATCATTAAAGCTGAGGTGATGCCGTTATGGCGCCGGTCGCATCGGGCATATCACATCACCTCATTCGACTTAGAATGTCACGTCTCCATTAATTGACTGACTCGGGCTATCCCGAGAAAATCGTCTTGGGGCGCGTGACACTCCACATTTCTTGCGACTTAAGGCAAACATTCTCCCGCCCAAACGGGTCCAGCATACCTCTCATCGACTAACAGCATTCGTCCGGTCGGACGCATTAGCAATTTACGAGGACGTGGCGGCCCACGTTCCTCCGGTCAAAATCTTCATCCACCCGGACATCTTCATCATGTCAATGGCTAGTCGGGAATGCGTGGCGGTCCACGCTCCCCTATCATGCTTCGTCCAGCCAGACAGCCTCGTTAAAAAAGAAGGGTGCATGGCGGTCCACGCCCCTCTCGACTAACAATCTTTTTCCGCCCAGACAGGGCAGACATACACAGCCTCAGCTGTTGAGCATCGTGTTAAGCCGGCCAGATATTAAAAGGGCAAAATCGCTCGGCCGCGGAATGGTTGTACACACTTATAGTCCAGTCAGTCGGACTGATCGCCTCCTTCGACTAGACTTGAGGGGAAGGCTATTGATCCCGCCCTATCTTTGGCACCGTACGGACAGCCAACGTGGCAAACGGCATGGCCGACTTCAGGGTCCACGTCATTGTGCAGGTAGCCAGCTGGACACCCTAGCCGGACCCAGGGTCTATGCCAGCCAGTCGGGTACTGCCGCCCGGCCACATAAGGGCTACACGCCTGATCGTTTAGTTGGGCGCTGCCGCCCGGCCACACAAGGGCTACGCGCCTGATCGTTTAGTCGGGCACTGCCGCCCGGCCACATAAGGGCTACACGCCTAATCGTTTAGTCGGGTACATCCGCCCGGCAACCCTTCACATACATAGTCCCCCCAGGCTTGCACGCCCTGTGCCCGCTCGGGCACTCTCTCGGAACCACCCTGGGGTAAAGACAAAACACACCTGCACCAGCTGCAGATAACTAGCTGTCACCATTTGTGTGAACTGACACTCCCTGGCACGCCGCCCTGTCACGCCGTTGGTGTCAGGTGGCGCCGGCCACCTGTCTGTGTCCTCACATAAGACAAGGAGTATACGACAAGGAATGTCGGCTACAAATCGACAGAATCATACAATATCTCCTGACTCCGTCAGAGAATCCTGACACCCGGCAGACAATCTGGGAATATCCCTCGACCAGGTCAGAGAATCCTGACACAGGTCAGACTTGGTCCTTTTCCCCGGCTATATAAGTCACTCCCCTCCTCATTATCAGGTACGCGCGCGAAGCCCCTCATCTCCAGTGCTCCATTATTTCTACTGTTCATCGGAGTACTGACTTGACCGTCGGAGTGCCTTGCCGGGACGTCTCCCGGCTAGGTTGCTAACGGTCATCTTCCTCAGCAGGTTCACCTCCAGTCGGTCGGCCGTGCACCAGGCGACATCCACTTCCATTCGGTCGGAGGACACCCCCCACGACGCTGTCATTCTGCGCGAGGACGTCCCGTCGGCATCCACGTCACTCATCGCTACACCGTCATCCGGTTGCGGCTCCACTACGCTCGGCGACAGGATCAACTCCATTTAAACATCATTTGCATATACATATCATCATCCCAAACATAAGCATATCTCCTAGGCTACATCTCATACAATCATCACATATATAGGCATATGATCTTACTAAACACAATCATAATCTCATAGGGTAAGTTGTCCTTCACAACCTCATGTTTCATGCCTTGGCCAAATGTTACATGCTAAGGAATCCAATCAAACATTTCCTTTGAATATCACATGCATATACATCTCATATCATTTTACATAAGCATATCACATAAAATAATTTAACTTTCACAAACCCTAAGGTTTCATGCCTTGGCCGAATGGTGTAGGGTAGGGAAACTAGGGTTTTGAAATTAAACCTTCACACAAGCATTTATTCAAACACCTTGTCTACACTACTAGGCATAGATTCATCATAGGCAAATCAAGCATCCCTAAACCCTAATCTTCCTAGGTTGGCCGAATGATGTAAGGGTAGGGTAGGCTAGGTATTTGACATCCAATCTTCACACAAACATTTATTCAAACACCTTACCTACACTACTAAACATGGACACATCATAGGATAGCAAACAACCCAAAAACCCTAGCCTATTCTCCTTTGGCCGAAACTTGTAGGGTAGGGTAGGCTAGGTTTTTGACATCCAATCTTCACACAAACATTTACACAAACACTTTATCTACAATACTAATCATGGACATATCATAGGATAGCATACAACCCAAAAACCTAACCTTTCTCCTCTTGGCCGAAAGTTGTAGGGTGGCTAACCCTACTTTTTGTTATCACAACATGAAGGAAACCAACATATATTCATACCCTAAGTTCATAGGGATCTCCTCATGCAATAAGAAGTAACCAAGGCCTATTAAATGGAGGTGGCCGAAAGTTTAATAAAGGAGGAAGGTTTCCTTTTCAAAAACAACAATAAGAAGAAACATACAAATCAAACAATAACGATTACACTGCAGGCGAGGGGATACTTACATCCTTTCGCTTGAGATTCTACTTCTTTAAGTCCCTTAGGGTACCCTTGGTTGAAGGAGAAGTGAAGGTTCCTCTTACTCTTTCTTCTCTAGACTCCTTGGCCCTAATAGAGGGCAAGAGCCTTCTTCCTTCCAATCCCCTAGGGTTAGAACCCTAGGGAGCACTTTTCGAAAAATGGAAAAGAGGAGAGGAGAAGAAGGAATTTCGGTGGGGAAGAGAAAGGAAGAAGAAGAGGAAGTTACTCACACCTCTTCCCTCTCTTATTTATACTTTTCTCATGAAAAGACATGTCTCTTCACTATTACACGCTTAACAAGCATGTTTCTTATTCTCTCAACAAGAAACAATGCTTGGTGTAGTGGTTAAGACATGGAGAGTGCAACTAGGAGGTTCAAGGTTCAATCCTTGCTTCCTCCCTTCTACCTCTTCTTTTTATCACAATTTGCACTAATCCATATCAAAGCCCTTTAAGCCAAGCCTATCATGAAATTTCATAATATTAATAATATTTCATGAATTCATAATATTTCATAATATTCCATAAATATTATTTCATAATATTTTTAATATTTCATATTCATGAATCTATAATATTTCATGAATCCCATAATATTTCATATTCATGAATTCATAATATTTTCTAATATCCATGATACTATTTCATGAATTTCATAATATTTCATATTCATGAATTCATAATATTTCTTAATATTCCATAAATATTATTTCATAATATTTTTAATATTTCATATTCATGAATCTATAATATTTCATGAATCCCATAATATTTCATATTCATGAATTCATAATATTTTCTAATAATTTTTCCTGAATTCATAACATTATTTACATAATATTTTTATAATAATTTTCCATGAATCCAAAATATTATTCACATAATATTTCATAATGAATTCACAATATTATTCACATAATATTTCATAATGAATTCACAATATTATTCATGGTGAAATTTTGGGGTGTTACAGGGCCAGAAGAAAGACTCTCGGTCGGGGAAGGATCACTGGGCTGGTAAGAAAAGACTCGCCGAAGAAGTACTGTAACTTCCATTGCAATATCACACACTCAACAGAAGAGTGTCATGCCCTGAAGAAGAGGATGGTGGAGAAAGCAGATAACAAGCCCCGAAAGCGTTGGAAGAAAGCGGGGTATCGCCGGAGGTTCCTGCGAATGAGCCTTTCTCCCCACAAACGGCCGTTAGGAGGGGAAGGAACCCGACGACCATCCTGATCATGTTCCAGAGGGAGAAGTTGGGAGGTGGCGCCTCGTCGATCCCTCTCCCCTGAGAAAGACCCCAATAAGGGCAAGGCCCCTGTGCGAGGCCCTCCTTCGGGCCACTTAGGGGTAATCTCCAGAGGTCCTACTGGAGGAGACTCGAACCGGGCAAGGAAGGCTCATACTCAATGGTTGGAGAATTACTCCATCAAGACGAGCAACAGCCAGCGTAGAGGCCCTGTCATCTCATTTGGTCCAGATGATGTGGAGGACGTGGAGACGCCCCATGAGGACGCCTTGGTAATTCTCGTACGCATAGCTAACTATGAAGTTAAGCGTGTCTTCGTGGATACAGGTAGTTCGGTGAAAATCCTGTACAAGGCGGCCCTGGATCAGATGCAGATCGACGAAGACGAGTTGCGGTCAGTCTCCACTCCACTCTTCGGCTTCAAGGGATACCGGGTGCAGCCAATAGGGCAGATCTCCCTATCTCTGTCATTGGGAGATGACATGTTGGAGAGGACGAGGAGGACTCCCTTCCTGGTTGTGGATGCACCTTCATCCTACAACGCTATCCTCGGACTCCCTGGGCTCAGTGTGTTCCAGGCGATGGTCTCAGTCTACCACCAAAAGAACAAGTTTCCGATGGGCAATCAGGTAGCCGAGGTCAAGGGAGATCAGCTGGCTTCCCGGCGATGTTACAGTGGGGAGGTCAGGTCTGAAGCCCGCAAGAACTTGAAGGCTGGGGAAATTCTACAAGTTGATCTCGCCAACCCCGAGAAGAGGAAGGGCCCAGGGAAGAACGGAGAGAGGTCGAGAGCGAAGAAGTCGAGACACACCCTCACTAGCCAGGGGGAGTTACAAAGATTGTTGCTGACCTCCCACCGGAGTTGAGAAGCCGACTGATCGATTGCTTGCAAAGCCATCAGGATGTGTTCGCTTGGGCTACTGAGGAGATACAAGGAGTCCCCCTACCCTTGGCCATGCATCATTTGCATGTGACCCCGGGGCTTGGCCGGTAAAGCAGAGACGAAGGCATTTTGCGCCCGAGCAGGACAAGGCAATCAGAGAGGAAGTCACCAAGTTGCTGAAGGTTAGCCACATAAGAGAAGTTCAATTCCCAACTTGGTTAGCTAATGTAGTACATGTCCCTAAGCCCGGGGGTAAATGGCGGGTTTGTATTGACTTTCGAGATCTAAATAAAGTCTGCCCTAAAGACTGCTACCCTCTGCCTCGTATAGATAAATTAGTAGATTCCACCTCTGGTTGTGAATTCATTTCCATGTTGGACGCCTACCAGGGGTATCACCAAGTTCCTCTCATGCCTAAAGATCAAGAAAAGGTCAGTTTCGTGATGGCAGATAACACATATTGCTATAACATCATGCCTTTCGGGTTGCACAACGCTGCGGCAACCTATCAACGTATGATAGACAAGGTCTTTAGGCATCATATCAGGAGGAGCATTAAAGTCTATGTAGATGACATCCTGGTCAAGACAGACAAGGAGAAGGATATGATAGTCGACCTCGAAGAGACCTTCGCCACCCTAAGGGCCAACAGGCTGAAGCTGAACTCGGCCAAGTGTCTATTTGGAGTAAAGAGTGGCCGGTACCTCGGCTACTTGGTGAGAGAGAGGGGGATCAAGGTCAACTCAGATAAGGTGAAGGACATCCTTGATATGCCCTCTCCTCGCAACTTCAAGGAGGTACAGTGCTGAACGACAGGATTACGACTTTATCCAGGTTCATCTCCAAGTCTGCAGACAGGACCTTGCCCTTCTTCAAGATTCTGAGAAAGACAATCAAGTTCGACTGGGACGACCAGTGTGAGAAGGCGATTGCGGATCTAAATGTTTACCCTGGTCGAGCTCCCCGTCCTTTACAAGCCAGTGGAAGGGGAGACATTGTTCATCTACCTGTCCGCGGTTGAGCAAGCGATGGGCTCTGCATTTAGGCCTTGTCCCGGTCTCGTTTTTGGCCGTGGAGGCAGAAGTCGTTTCCTTGTGCCTACAACATCTGGGCCATTCATTTAATGGCACATGATACCAACTCAGAATACAGACGCAAGCCATTCCACTCCATGTATGCCTTCACAAAGGGCCTCAGAATAAGAGAGACATGTGGCGAAATACAGGCATTTCAGAAAAAGATATCCCCAAGAAAACTAAGACAAAAACATGCAAAGTTCCTTTTATTCCAAGCAGATGAGTACCTTAAAAATTCAGGGAATAAAGGAAACCAAGTGAGAAAGCAGAAAAAATACATAGCCCTAGTTTTGGAAAAAGCTCCTACGGCTGCTTGTCTTCAGGAGGGAGCTCTTCTCAAACTCGACTGACACTCATGAAACTAAGGTCGGCGTCTGATGGTAGTAGTTGGGCCTTCTGAAGCTGGTTGATGCTTTAGGCGCTTCAGGACTTGCCCCGCCAGGATATCACCGAACTCATCAGACTCCAGGAGTCGGGCCTTGAACTCTTCCTCGGTCTCTCTTGCCGAGACGCCTCTTCAGCCTTGAGGTTTTGCAGTTCGGCCTCGACTTCCTCCTTGGTAGTTCTCAGCTAAGCCACCTCAGAGGACATCTTGTCTTTGTCTTCCAAGGCCTCCTTGAGCCTCTTTGAGATGGTCAAAGCTTCTGACCGGGCAACATCCTCCTGGAGGTCGGTCATGTGAGCAACCGCAGCCTTCACCATATTTTCTTTCTGGGCCAGCTGGTTGGTTTGCTCTTGTATCCGACCGTTCAGTGATGCTGTGGATGACTCCAGAAGTTGGATGTCCCCGGATAACTTCTTCTCCCTGGCCTAAAGCTGATCCCGCTCTTCAGTCAGGGTGCGCAGGTCGTTCGAGAGGGTCACTGCCCTCTCGGACATCAACCGCTCCCTATGACGGGAACCGTGTATGGCTGACTCTAAGGCCAACAGAGTTTCCAGTTGATGCTCAACTTTCACCCGGAGAGCTCTGCTGACCTCTGCCTGTAGGAGACCCCCTCAATGGGCATGATCGGCCTCGGACTCCGCCTTCAATGCTCTACGGGTCAAGGACTCAACCTCCCGCCAGGAATATAAATGGCGGCTGGCAGTGAGGCAGTCTTGAGCAGCCTGTCACAGTATAGAGGAGTTAGAAAACATGAGTTAAAGTAACATAAGAAAGTGGGAGTCCTTACCTTTAGGAGGGACTCGTGGAGGTTAGTTAGAGGCCCGACCGAGGTGCCACCGACTCCCCTCCCAAGACTCCATGGCTCCTTGGGGTATCGCCTCGGCTCAGAGAGGGAGAGGAGTCTCTTGGCTGGGGGAGAAGCTGGACGGTAGGCGCTCCGGGCGGTACAGTTGAAGGGTCGGAGACGTCCTCATCGGAGCTAGAGGCCCCCTCGGAAGAACAACCCTCGGCAGGGACTTCCCTGAACTGCACCGGGGGAAGGATTGCGAAGCTGTCTCCAATGATGCTTGAAGCTTCTTGCGTAAGCGATCAAGCTTCATGCGAGGTTTGGTGGGCACCACTCGCTTGCCTTTGGAAATGTCGAAGGAGTCAGCCGGGATGTGCTGATGGTCTGACCTCCTGTCTCTGGGGTAGTCGTCGGCTTGAAGTGATGAGACAGGGGGATGGTGTCCTCATCGTCGGATATCAATATACCCTCCTCAAGGATGGAGGGGAGCTTGCTGGGGTCAAAGCGTCGCAGCCTCTTCCATTTCGTCGAGCGTTTTTCGAGGCATTTCCTCTTTGGCCTCCCTGATGATCTAGGCAGCGGGGTGTCGGTTGAAGGCGCTGACTTTTCCTCAGCTTCTCCCGTCGGGACGATGACGAGAGGCAGGTCGGCCTCCTGGGCGCCAGGCAGCTCCGAGGCCCCTTGGTCGGTAGCCGGCTCGAGCACAGCTGGGGCCTCTATTTGCTCCGGCATTGCGTGCTCGCCGGAGACTCCGTAGCCTCTTCCGAAGCCTCGGCCAAGTTAGCTGGTGCGGTGAGAAGGCCGGAGGAGGGTCCAAGGCCTTGCTTATTGGCTTCATCCCACTTGATGAGCCGATTCATCGCCCTCGATAACATGATATCCTCTGCAATAAACAAGCAATGGAACATCAGTTAGAATTAACAGACATTTATAAAAAAGATAAACTCACCGAGGTTGGGGCTGATGCTGGTGACTTTAGGGCTGAGACCCGCTCGGTACATAAGTTCGTCACTATGTACCAGACCCGGGCCACTAAACTCCATGCTCGACAGGAGGCTCCTAGCCCGCTGGTAGCCTTGGTCCTGTTGGAAATCCCCTAACTCCGGAGGGGCAGGTAGATTTTCCCTCTAGCGAATGGGGCTGAAGGGACGTTGGAGCAGCCGAATGAAGAAGAACCGCTCTTTCCATCCCTTGTGAGAAGAAGGAAACCCTCCTAGGAACCTATGGCTGGGGCGCGCCGTGAAACTAAAGGCCCCTCACAGCCGGTCGGAACAAAGAAAAAATAGAAGAAATGGGGGGTTAGAGGAATGTCAAAGAGCTTAAAGATGATAAACGCCCCGCCCATCTGGGCGAAGGCGTTGGGAGCCATCTGGTGGAGAGGAATGTCAAAATAGGAGGAGATACTCATGAAGAAAGGGGGGAGAGGGAAATGAAACCCTAACTCTACCTGCCTAGGAAGAAGGTAAAGAAGTCCAAGGGGGACTCTACGGGTGATAGGTCCACCCTAGGGACTTCTACTTCCATTTCAGCCGGAATGTCATAGGCCTCACAGGCCGCTCGAAGGGTTTCAAGTCTAACCCTAGAAGACGTAGACTCATACCATTCGGTTGGTATCCCTCCTCCGGGTCCCTTCTTACTCTGTTCCTTCTTGCTCTCCTTACCATGGATCCTAAGGAAGAAGGTGAGAACGAAGAAGAAGACTTACGCATGGGAAATGTTGGGACCGATGGCACGGCTAGAAGGGGGTGAATAGCTCGGTCACCCTAATTTCAATCTCTTCCTACAATTGTTAGCACAAGCGGAAACTTAATCTAAACAATTAATACAATGCTAACACGTTACCGGTTACGTGGTTCGGAGATTGCTTGCTCCTACTCCACGGCGTGTCCTTGAGGTGGACAAACCCTTGATCCTTCGGTGGATCACGCCCCGGTAATCTCCGGCTAAATCTTTCTCCTTCTCGGTGGAGAACAACCTCTCACAAACCTTCTTCCTCCTTACAAGATAGAGCTAGGGTTTAGGAGGAAGATGAGCACTTGGAGCTTGAGCACTAGAGTAAAGATATCACAATGAAGGGCTAACCCCTCCCAAGTCTCAAGCTCCCATTTAAATAGTGGAGAGAGCTGTTAAACAAATAGCTCAGCCCCGACACCAGTCGACTGCCCCCAGGGCAGTCAACTGATGCCCAACCAACGGCTCTATTTCAAACAGACCAATCGACTGCTCTGGAGACCAGTCGACTGCTTCCGGCTGTTCGACCTTACAGAAAGATGAGTCGACTGGTGTCCATACCAGTCGACTGCTACAGTGCGCTCTCAGTAGTGTCAGTCGACTGGCTCCCTTGCCAGTCGACTGCCCTATTTACAAATGCACTCTCAACCTCTCCGGACTTCACCCTTCACGTATGCCTTGAAGTCCACTTCCTTGGCTTGCCCCTTGAAGTTTTCTTCCTTTGGCTCTCGTCTCTCGGATGCGCACACAAGCCCGCGGCTCGCCTCCATGTCATCCTTCGCGTATACCTTTGAAGTATACTTCCTTGGCTTGCCCTTGAAGTCCTCTTCCTCGGCTCTCGTCCCTCGGATGCTTCACTTCGTTAATCCTCATGTGTGATTCACCAAGTCCTGCAAGACTCAATCACATACATCAAATAAATATGAAAACCTAACTTAATCATATTGACACACATCAAAATCCATGATCTACCCAATCAAACTTGGGTTGATTGCACCAACAATCTCCCCCTTTTTGATATGTGGTAATATGTTTAAGTTAGGTACAAACATAACAATTGAAACTTAAAAGTATAGTATATTAAGATACATAAACATGCATCCTCCCCCTTAACCTATGTCTTATCACAAGATTTTCAATTTTTGCACAAACATAAAGAAATATGTTAAATTCTAACATAAACCTTTCAATTCTCCCCATTTGACACCATCAAAAAGATTGCTCCAAGCAATATTACCCTTTTGGTATCAATTTGGGACATTTTTATTTTCTGAAAATACCTAGAAATCAGAAAATACAAGTGTCAGTCGACTGAGTCAGTTACCAGTCGATTGGTCTCATCGAATTGCCAATTCATAGAATGTTCAATCGACTGGTCCTCTGCACCAGTCGACTGATACTTATCAGTCTGAAATTTCAGCCTTTTGAGCTGAACTTCAGAAATGTATAAAAAATTTCATAAAATTCGAAAAATCATGAAATTTTGCAAACATATTTCTTATGATGTTTTCTAATAGAGAAAAATATATTTTCATGAAAAATCAAATATGTTTGACTTTTTTATCAAAACTCAAATTCTTTGAAAAACATTCAATTTTGTATCAAACTCATATCCTAGTTTGGAAATCATATGTTTTGCAAACCTATACCATAGCAAATAAAACACAGAAATATTTTCAAATCATTTGAAATATCCAACTATGATCTATGGGCAAGATGTCCATTAATTAAACATTTGCTTTCCCCATAGTTGGTCCATTATCACTAATGTGATATATCAATAATTTATCAAAATGTCATAAGCATAAGTGAGTTATTTGTATCATCCTAACATCTCATATGCATAAATGCAATCATAAATCAAGGCAATATGAGATGTATTAAAGGTACATCCTATTTAGCCCACTTTATCAAGAATTTCTACTTAGGCTAAAATACTCCCCCTTAATGCCTCAAGTCAACCAAATTTCAAAAATTTGAAATTTCAACACATGGTTGACTCAACCTAACTCCTCTAATCCTTGAGGATTGACTTTGGTACCCAATAGAAATGTTTCCTAATTGGGTTGACCAAGTACTCCTTAGGGATCCATTTCTTACCTAGGGTTTTGGTTTTTACTTGTCCTCTAGCAAGTAGACAATGATAGATTTTTCCATTGCTAGATTTTTCAAAACATAATCCCTCTTTCTTAAAACTTGTCCTTTGGCTCTCAATGATCATATCTAGGGTCTTTGAGGCAATTTTAAATTTTCTAAAGGCTTTGGTAAGACTATTTACCTTTTTCCTTAATTCCTTATTTTCTTTTTCTAAGCATGAATTATTTGAAATAGAAGAAGAAGCAAGTACATCATCCTTAATTTTCATGGATTCTAATTTTTCATTTAACATGCAAATTTCATTTTTCAAATCCTTAATTTTCTTTCTAGCCTTAAACAAATCATCATTAGTGCTAGAAATTATTTTTACAAGAGTAGTAGTGGGTAGATTGTATACCTCACTTACCGAGATGTCCGATTCCGAAGTTGAGCCTCCCTTCACTTGAGCTCCCTTTATCATCACTTAAGCTCTTTTCTTCTTCAAATTTGGATGATGTGGAGGCAATGTCTTCCATTCCCATTAATGTAAAATGGGATACATGATGCTCTTCCGATGACGATGAATCATCCCATGTAGCCTTTAGATTTTGCACCTTCTTCCCCTTCTCTTTTGATTTCTTCTTTTCTTCTTTCTTTTTTCCTTCCTTTTTCTTCAAGAGGGGACACTCATCTCTCATATGTCCTTCTCCTTGACAATTGTAGCAAATTATCTTCCTTGTTCTACTTTTGCTCCTTGACACTTTCCTACCATGAGATTTGTTAGTAGAAAAATGTTTAAATGCTTTTCTCATTTTCCTTACCATGTAGGCTTCCGCATCACTATCCATGGATGCACTTGATTCCTCCGAGTCGGATGAGGAAGCCTTCTTCTTTTTACGTTTTCCCTTGTTTGCCACAAGGGCTATACTCTTTGGTTTGTATACGTCTTCGATTACTCCTCCAACTCGAGTTTCATGGAGCTCCATGGTTGAGAAGAATTCCTCTAGAGATGTTTTCTCTAGATCCTTGGATATGTAGTACGAGTCCACCATTGAGCTCCAATTTGTTGTTCTTGGAAATGCATTGATCGCTTTCATCAAGATGTCTCGGTTGGAAAGTTGTTCTCCTACACTTGTTAGTCCAATAAGTATTTCTTTAAACCTAGCATGCAAATTTGATACCTTCTCCCTTTATCAAGTTTGATATTGTTGAGTTAGGATCGGAGAAGATCTCTCTTTGCCATTTTCGCCTCCGATGTGCCCTCATGAAGCTCTATTAACTTATCCCATAAGTCCTTGGCACTTGAGTAGGTTCCAATCCTTGTGACTTCTTGTTGGGGGAGCACACTTAGTAGATGGTGCAAGGCTTTTGAATTTGCCAAGTAATCATCCCTTTGCTTCTTGCTCCACCTTATCTTCTCAAGTAACTTGTTTTCTTGATCCCTAGGCACTTCAAAATCGTTTTCCATGATTAGCATTATATCAAAATCGGTATTGAAGAATACCTCCATCATTTTCTTCCACCACGAGAATTCTCCCTCGAATTTTGGCGGTTGGATGTGCGAGTCGGCCATTTTTGATGATTTTGCTCTTCTCGGCGGTTAGTCGTTGAAGGAGACCTTGCACTCTGATACCACTTGTTGGGACGATGGCACGGCTAGAGGGGGGTGAATAGCTCGATCACCCCAATTTCAATCTCTTCCTACAATTGTTAGCACAAGCGAAAACTTAATATAAACAATTAATACAATGCTAACACGTTACCGGTTACGTGGTTTGGAGATTGCTTGCTCCTACTCCACGCGTGTCCTTGAGGTGGACGAACCCTTGATCCTTCAGTGGATCACGCCCCGGCAATCTCCGGCTAAATCTTTCTCCTTCTCGGTGGAGAACAACCTCTCATAAACCTTCTTTCTCCTTACAAAATAGAGCTAGGGTTTAGGAGGAAGATGAGCACTTGGAGCTTGAGCACTAGAGTAAAGATATCACAATGAAGGGCTAACCCCTCCCAAGTCTTAAGCTCCCATTTAAATAGTGGAGAGAGTTGTTAACAAATAGCTCAGCCCCGACACCAGTCGACTGCCCCCATGGCCAGTCGACTGATGTCCAGCCAACGGCTAGCCTAACAGCTCTATTTGGAACAGTTGACTGCTTGAGACCAGCGATTGCTTCGGCTGTTCAACCTTACAGAAAGATGAGTCGACTGGTGTTCATACCAGTCGACTGCTACAATGCGCTCTCAGTAGTGTCAGTGACTGCTACAGTGCGCTCTCAGTAGTGTCAGTCGACTGGTTCCCTTGTCAGTCAACTGCCCTACTTACAAATGCACTCTCAACCTCTCCGGAGTTCACCCTTCGCGTATGCCTTTGGCCCTTGAAGTTCTCTTCCTTCGGCTCTCGTCCTCAGATGTGCACACAAGCCCGCGGCTCACCTCCATGTCATCCTTCGCGTATGCCTTTGAAGTCTACTTCCTTGGCTTGCCCTTGAAGTCCTCTTCCTCGGCTCTCGTCCCTCAGATGCTTCACTCTGTTAATCCTCATGTGTGATTATCAAGTCCTGCAAGACTCAACCCACACATCAAATCAACATGAAAATCTAACTTAATCATATTGACACACACATCAAAACTCATGATCTACCCGATAAACTTGGATTGATTGCACCAACAAGAAAGAGTCCTTAGAGGAAGAAGACGAGAATGATGTCTGCAAACGCTGCTAATCGACGATGTCAGAAGGCGGAAGGACGTTTTTGCCTCCCCTTTTTATAGGGAAGTGTTGGAGCAATCGGCCCTAAGATGGTCCGGTGTGACCATGAGTTTTGATGTTTGTGCAAAGGGTTTAAGTTAGGTTTACCTTTGTATTTGATATGCGTATGTTGAGTGTGCAGGTTGTACAGGATACGCATATGGACTTGACTGGACGGCCTCAATACGGTGAAGGATGGCATGGAGGTCAGCTGGAGGCTGGCATGTGCATCCGAGGGACCATGGAGTGCAGAGACGATGAGCTGATGGGCGCGGACTTCGAGGCGTACGTGAAGGGTGGCATGGAGGCAAGCTGGAGGCTTGCGTGCGCATCCGAGGGACGAGGGCCGAAGATGAAGAGGGCGCGAAGGCAATAGTCGAGACTGCGAAGGAGGAGTCAGTCGAGTCGTGAGGGTACGAGTGTTGTGTGAATGTACTCGGGAAGTCCTAGGGGTCGAGCGCTGAGTGGAATATACTCAGGGAGGCAAAACCCTAGGCTGGGAAGCAGGGCAGTCGACTGCCAGGTTGGGCAGTCGACTGCGGGGACTCACAGGAGGTTTTTCCTTCAGACCAGTCGACTGCCACTGGGGCAGTCGACTGGTCAGTCGACTGCCCTAGGGGCAGTCGACTGGTGAAGTCTGGAAACAGCTAAGAATTCGAACGTTGGGGTGTAACGGTCGGATTTTAGTGGTACCAGTCGACTGGCTCAGATACCAGTCGACTGGTGGCGTGATTTCCAGCCCGAGTCTATTTAAAGGGGGACTCGATCGGGCTGGGGTTTCTTGACGAAACCTGCTTGGGTAAAGCCGGTTAGTAGTCTACTGTGTTCACAAAGCGTCCAAGGTGTTGTGGTGAGGTTTCTCCACCCACAAGGAGCGACACGTGATAGCCGGAGGTTATCCGGGGAGTGATCCACCGACGGATTGTTGGATTAGTCACCCGGCCGGGGTGGATACCAACTAAATACGGTTTGTTAGCGTTTGTTCTTTGTTGTTGGTTTTATTATCTTGTATTTCCGCTGTGAAAACTAACAACGTAGATTGAAAGAATCGA
The DNA here is from genome assembly GCA_024364735.1 of Boesenbergia rotunda. Classification (NCBI taxonomy): domain Eukaryota; kingdom Viridiplantae; phylum Streptophyta; class Magnoliopsida; order Zingiberales; family Zingiberaceae; genus Boesenbergia; species Boesenbergia rotunda. The sequence goes on from JAGFNQ010003634.1 coordinate 14,794, forward strand.
AAGAAACGCTATTCACCCCCCTCTAGCGTACGGAATCGATCCTAACAGGAAGAAGCTGCCTGTGTGCATACAATGGGGGCAAGACACGTGGACGACGATGAACATCTATCTCGAGACATCACCGTTGTCGAGGCGACCGTTTGATAGGGTCCTGCAGTGCATATCAGCAGGGGATCGCAAAGAGAGAAGTTTTAGCACATGGCAAAGGCGCATTCGCGAAGGGGTTTTGTCGCCATTAAGAGACCCCATGTGCTTTTAATGGACGATAGACAGTTATCATTGATGTGCCTCGAAGTTTGCAGAAACCTTTTTGGAAGACTAATTCAAAGGGATTGTCTCGAACACAGGGACAAATGCTTCAATTCCTCGGACCCGACAAGCCGCCAATGAAGTAGTAATAGATATATGGACCCACCACGACATAGCTTCTCTTCGTTACACCACTAGTCTAATCAGTCAGCCACACTACCTCGATTAGACTTGAAATGAGAGACTTGTGATGGGGTTGAGCATCCCATGGTTGACACATGGAATGAAGAAGCTGTGTCAAGGTCCACCGAGTCTGAATGACTCTCTCAGATTCCCGAGACCCCCTCGGGAGGTCGGATTCTGAGACCCCTCGGGAAAGCAGACTCCCGAGACCACATCGGGAAGACAGACTCCCGAGACCACCTCGGGAGGGCAATCCCGTGACCAACTCGGGATGATATACGTCCAAAACCTCCCCGGGAAGGTAGGCTCCCGAAGCTCTTCTGGGAGAGGAAATCTCTCGAGATCCTCTCAGGGAAGTGAAGCCCAAAAAGTCATAAATCCGATAGCCCGACTCCAATAATCATTACCCTTTCTTGTTCAGGAAAAGGGTCGAATAATTATTGTCTTTTATATGCGATAATTAAGCTCAATAATCGCGGGAGTCGTTACCTAAGAGCTATCAGGTAACCGACAAGCACGGAACGTGGAGAAGAACATACGACCAAGTCTACAGGTATATAAGGTACTCCAACCCCCAGGTAAAGGGGTTACGCTTTTTGAACTCAGAACTCCTCCTTAATTCTTTTCCTGTGATCATCTTGAGTGCTGACTTGAGGTCTCGGTGGGCTCTGTCGAAAATCTCCGACGTTTCCCATTAACGCTCGTGTTAATCTCACAGGTGAGCTCTCCTTTTCTTTCGTCATCATCCTCGTGGTGGACTCTGATGACTGGTCGTCCACATTGATTCCTTCCGGAACAGATCCCTAATTATTACGTCAAAAATATCACATTTTATTAAGGAGATTGAAAAAGGGTGGTTGGCTCAAGAGCAAAGAAGCTTTTGAGTCATGGAATGGGTCATGGCCGAAAGGCAATGTTTTTGAAACAGAGCCTAGATAACCGATCCAATGACAACATTTTGGACTGGTTCAACCATAAAAACTGTAAGCAACCAGAGCAACTGTAAATGCCAGGCCTCGAGGAAAATGACCAGTGGGCCGGCTTTCCGATTCCCAGCCAGCCCAACTAGACCCAAAACATATGCATTCAGAGAATGCTATCTGACATTGTTAAGTAACTGTAAGAAGTGTTTTCTTTTCGATCAGACTTGAAATAATATTTGTATATTCAGAGCTGCAATACACTTCTCCACACCACCAACCACCTGAACAAGTTTTCACTGTCTGAAAGCATGCTCCGCGGATAAGGCTGATACATTATTTTAGCATATCAAGTTACTAATAAAAAACTGTCAGAATCTTTCTCAGAAATTTCCTTGATCAACTTGGAAAAGATAATGCCGCCAGTTGCATCACTGAGCTTCAAGCTTCAACTAGCAAGCTTACGAGTCGAGGCTGATAGGAAATTGTCTCGAGCTTTTATTATTGTCTTTGGGAAAAGGAACAAAGAACGTGGTTCTTCAAATCCTAACTTTTCAGAAAGATAGCGACCAGCTACGATGGATATTTATTTCTTGGCAATGCTGCTTAGTGGAGAGTTAGCTGAATCTTTCGCAGAAGTTTCCCAGGTCAACTTGGAAACATGAGGCCAAGCAGATATGAAATTGTCAATGGTGATTTGACCTTTGTTTGCTTCTAGAACTTTTTTTGCCCGTAGTTGGTCATGAAATATCCATCGACAATGACAAAATTGCTGTGCAGCTAGGAATCTTACACAGAAGTTTCACAGATCAACTTGGAAAATATGATTCCAACAGCGACATCACTAGGATACAAACTTCAACTAGAAATCTTATCGGTTGAAGCAGATAAGAACTTTCACAAACTGGTCATATAAATATCCACCAATCAGGCAATCACCATTGCACTCAGAGCTCTATTGTCTTCAGTCACAGTAGGAAGACAAATACTGGATCCACTCAGTCTTCTCCTTGAACATCCTTTCAAGTTTCAGCAACGGCAGATGAAGAACAATGGATCCGAGTAGAGGAGAAACCAAGTTCAATTCATGGGTTGCAAATTGTTTTGGATGAAGTACCAAATGCCAGCGAAGCCTTTTAGGTGCAAGGAAACACCCTGTAAGTATAAACCTGATGATATAACATATGATCAGAATCATGCCAACACAATGAAATTGAAAACGTAAATAATAAGTTTGTATTTTGGCCAGAGAGGGCTCTTCAATTGAGGACTGAAGAATATCTAAAAGAAGAGGAGGAATAGAGCAAAGAGGAGAATGGCTCGAGTTGACCTTCGATTGGCTCTCCAGAGGTTGGATTCTTTACTGGTGCAAGAACAGTTGCTTCAAGGGTTCAACAATGGCATCAAAGATATCAAAGACGAACTTGAGAGTCTAAAGATATTCCTCAGTGAAGCTGATGCAGGTGAAGACAAAGATGAGATAAAAGCATGGATGAGGCAAGTAAGAGAAGTAGCATACGACATTGAGGATCTTCTGGAAGAATATATGATTCACTTTGGCCAGCCTCAGAGGCAAGGATTCTTGGGATTCCTGAGTAAAACAATTCACAACATCAAGCATTTGCGCACTCATCGCAGCATGTGTATCACAATACAGGACATTAAAGCCCGATTACATGACATCTCAGAGAGAAGCAGCATATACAGGTTTGACTCTAATTCAAATGACTCTTTAGAGAGAGTGCATGATGTGTAAAATTCATGAAGCATTCTTAATGTATCGCTAGATAGTAATCATGGAGATTTGTGATTCGTGTATAATCTCTGTTGATAATAATTGCATTGCTTGTTGGTGCATGACTGCATTCATGTAGGGATGATCGTGTGTACGAGTATCGGAAGCTTGGTATTGAAGATATTTGTAAATTAATAGAAAGTCTCCTCTTTCCCATTATTTGTTTTGTTCTTCGTCAGAGATTGTTGATCTTGGTTGGTTGCACTACCTGAGTTGAAAGAGCTAGCTAGATTTGTGCTCAAGAGATTCGTTCATGGTCTCAGAAACACAAACTTTTCGTTCATGAATTTGTATTATTTTGAATAACCGCTAGAACTGAACATGTGTAAAGGCTGAATCGAGACATTGCTGCAGCCAAAAACCATAGCTAACGGAAATGGTTCCAATTTCCAAACCACCAAAATAGGTGTTTGTTTCGATATATTACCAAAAAAAAAAAAAAACTCACTTCAGACGCATTCCGAGCTTCTGGTCTACACTTTGCATAGTTTGCTCATCCGGAGAACCATAACCAATCAATGCCAGGCCACTGCACGGCACATCTTGTTAGGACCAATAGGAAAGTTAGGAGGAGGAGGAGTTATTAGCTTCGATCTTTACTCGATGTAAATTTGTCATCACGGAAGACTTGAGCAATGCTAATACTCTTGGATTTTATTTGGTATTCACCTCCTTAAAGTGACTAATCCAAGGATCTACTCTTCCTCACTCTCTCATCCACTATGAAAGACTCCTTCGTGGAGGTGGAGAAACCTCAAACAAGCTCACAAGAAGATATAATAAGAACTCAAACAAACATGAAATAAATCTTAAAAGATTTACACACTTAGATCCTTGCTTGTCTTTCTTTCTTCTTCTTCTTGCTCAGAAATGTCTCTTGAAGTGTAGCAATACTTGCTCAAGAACTGATGTCGAAGGAGGAGAGGAAGAACTACAACTTCAACCTGCGTGCAAACCCTATATACCCGCGACCTAGAGTCACCAATCGATTACCATATTAGATCTAGTTGTTCAACAGCTAGTTTATGAAGTTTAATCGATTGACCAATCGATTCAGCACGTTTCTGTGTTATCGCGCAATACAGCCTTAATTGATTGCCCAATCGATTAAGGCTTCCCTAATCGATCATCCAATCGATTCAGAAGGTTTCTGTTCTTGCGACACCACTCTCCCAATCGATTCACGCCTTTCTTAATTGATCACCCAATTGATTAAGAAGATTTCTGTTGTTGCAACAACCCAGCACCAATCGATTGCCCAAACCCTAATTTGTCTAACACAAGTCTAGGGTTATTTTGCCTAACCCCGGTCAACCTTGACCTGTTAAGATACGATCAAAGCTCGCTACCCTCATCTATTTACCTGAGGTGCGTATAGTTGAGTTGCATTCAGTATTGATATTATATCTGAGTTGTTGATACCTTTTGTAGTTGACTAGTACTTGTTGTGGTTTGCTAGAGAAATTTGGGGAACAAATTTTTGTTAGTGGAGGAGAATGTTAAATACTGAAAGTTAGGGGGCTAAAATGGTAAAATTTGAAACATAGGGGTGTAGTTGGAATTAAATAAACTTGGAGGACTTTATTGCAAAAAGCCAAAACTATTTAAAAACCCTAAAAACTTCTTCCAAAATCACTCTTCTCTTTGTCTCTGCCCCGACGCCGCAGCGAGGAAGCGCTGCATGCGCGAAGAGTTCCTCGCCGCCGCCACTCTTCTCCTCTTCTCCTTCTTCTTCTTCTTCTTCGTCTGTTTCGACACCCACGAACGAGGCGTTGAGCGCCCGTCTCCTGATCACGTCGCCAAGTCCCCGCCGTAAGCCCTAGGTCCTCTTCATCACCGCCGCAAGATCGAGCAGCCGCGGAAGCCACACGACTCCTCTCCCGCGCGCAACAGCCAAAGCCGCCGACCCTCTCCGCCTTGCCGATCCGGAACCAGCCGCGCCAATCGCCGGTTTACTTTTTCCCCTTGCCTCTCGATTTTCTCTCATGTGACCCTCTCTTCCACTTGCACCTTCAATCTTTTTCCCTCTCTCTAGAGGGTTCTGTCGATCAAGGATTTTCCCTGGATTGCGTCGCCGGTTGCTGCAGCTTCATGTCACGCCGACCATCATCAAGGTAAGAGTTGTGGGTTGGTTGATTGTCATGTGATCCCGGCCTAGCTCACGTGTAGCTCGGCCGGCCTGCCTGGCACCACGTCAGGGCGGGTCGAGGCCAGGGTCCCGGCGAGCCGAGTCGCCCGAACAGGCGTCCGGACAGATACAGCCTAACTCGACCCCCTCGGGAACATCGAGTGTCCGACCTCGACCGACCTGAATACAACGTTAAGGGATACCGACTACCAAGCCGGAGAATTCCCGAGTCAAAGAATTCCCGAGCCTCTAATTACCCGACCCTAGGCCGAGTCGAATTAGTCAAAGCCGAGTCGAGTTAGTCAAATCCGAGCACTCTCTGACTCGGAAACCACAGTCCGAGCGCTCCGCGACTCGAGGAGCACATCGACTCAATCTCGGAAATAGTGGCCACATGGCCCAGGTTCACTCGGCGCCGCCGGTCGGCACTCCCATTCGAGATTTGTCACAACCCCCACAGACACCTACTCTCTGACACAACATTAATAGGGAGGGTACGGGAGTCGGCGCAGGCCTGACACCATCCGTGCCCGAATCGCGAGTATCTCGCTGACGCAGTGATCCTCCTGCCATATCCTCGTACTCCGTACCACGACAACCTACGCTTGTGTTAGATCGAGTGGCGCCGGACGGCGCCCGCCAGTGGGCTGACAGCGCCCCTTCTCTTATTCTAGTATGCGACACCTTACCTTGCCACCTCACGCTACACCTTGCCCTGCTCCTATATACAACAAAAGGTCGCAAGCCGGGAAGAAGTTGTCAGCTCCCTCAGCTATATAAGCCCCTCCGCTTTCCACTTCGCAAGTACACGCATGATAGTGTTTTTCTACTGTTCCATTGCTTTTGCTCTCTTCTCTTGCGGGGACTGACTTGACCGTCGGAGGGCCTTACGGGGGACTTTTCTCGGCGGGTTGCTAACGGTAATTTTCTCGTAGGTCGGAGCCAACATCAGCCGTACTCAGTCCACTTCACTCTTGGGAGTCCACCTCACTCTACGACAGAAGGAGGGTCTTTCCGCCTGATCGAGAGTGCACGATGGAAGATCTCAACCGAGTGACAGTGACAGTTACTGCCGAAGAGTACGAGCTCCTGTTGGCTGCTAGAGCTTAGAAGACCCCGCAGAGACCGGGGCAGGTCGACAGCCTGACAACGCGAGTTCCTGAGCCCTCGGCACTTGGACACTCAGGAGGTCGGGGACATTTTACCCGACCAGAAGGAGGGTCGGTCCCTTTCCCCGCGGCCTTTTATAGAGCCCGGGATGACGAGACTCACTCGCCTCCCGCTGAGGCGTCGGCTTCCAACCAGACGCACTGACCATGCTTGGACAAGGGGAAGGCCTTAGCCGACCCAGCCCCGCCTTCCTTAGTGCACTGCCCCTTGTCCCAGTAGATCCTCGAAGACCCAGTCCCCAAGCACCTCCGGTTCTTCAGCATTCCAGAGTATGCTGGGACGACCGACCCCGAGGAGCATCTAATGAAGTTCGAGAGTGCAACCTTGCTGCACCAATATCCTGAGGGCGTGAAATGTCGGGCCTTCCTGACGACGCTCTCGGGACCAGCTTAACGATGGTTCGACCGACACCCCAACGGGTCTGTGTCAAGCTTTGAGAAGCTTGGGAGGATATTCCTCCAACACTTCGCCAGTAGCCGGAGGCATCACAAGACGAGACTTAACCTGTTCGCACTGAAGTAGGGCCTGAAGGAATCACTCCAGGCCTACATTAAGAGATTCAATGGGGTGACACTAGACATGCCGACCGCTACACCCGAGGTGCTAATTAGCGCCTTCTCCCAAGGACTATAGGCTAAGCATGTAGGAACCACTCGGGTAGTATTATATTCAGACTCTCAGCTAGCCACACAACAGCTCGCCAGTCGGTTCGAGGTTAACAGCGACCGGTTGCAAGCCTTTGTGGAAGCTTACGAGAAATTAAAAGCCGGATTCCAGGAGGTCCAACTACAGAAGATCCCGAGAGAGAGCAACCTACGGGCGGATGAGTTAGCCAAGTTGGCTAGGTCGGTGGGTTCCTGGGTACTTCCTCAGCCGAGTAGTCAGGCAATGATGGTGATGCACATTGAGCAGCAGGCTGAGTTGGAGCTCGGGACAGATTGGAGGGCGCCACTCATTGCTTACTTAACAAAGGGGGTCCTCCCAGCCGACCGGGAGGAGGCCCGACTCTTGAGAAAGCGAGCGGTCCAATACTCGATGGTTGGGGACGCGCTGTACAAAAGAGTCTTCGCCCGACCTCTGCTTAAGTGTTTGGGTGAAGAAGATGTCGAATACGTCTTAAAGGAAATACACATGGGAGTTTGTGGGAGTTACGCCGGAGCTCGGGTCGTGGCTCGAAAGGCATTGCTTTCAGGATATTACTGGTCGACCCTACAGAAGGACGCTGACCGACTGGTCTCCACTTGTTTATCCTGTCAAAAGCACCATAACCTCCCTCACCGACCGGTGGAAATGATGAAGGCATCAGTGGTCTCCTGCCCGTTCGATCAATGGGGCATGGATATCGTGGGGTCTTTCCCGATCGTTGTCACTCAGAAAAGGTTTCTATTGGTGGCTGTGGATTACTTCTCCAAGTGGATAGAAGCCGAGGCCTTGGCACGTATCCCGACTCTACTTGCCTAGAAAGAAGATGAAGAAGCCTATGGGAGGCTCCACCGGTGTCTGATCCACTTCAGGGACCACCACCGTCATCTCAGCTGGAATGTCGTAGCCTCAATGGCCGCCTGCAAAGCCTCCGGCCTAACTCTCGAAGAGACGGACTCATACCACTCCGCTCGATAACCTTCCATGATTCCTAAGGGAAAGGCGAGAAGGAGGCAGAGGACTTACGCTAAAAAGAATCCTTAGAGAAGAAGACGAAGACGCGGTGCACCCAGCCACAAAGCCAGAAGGTGGTTGAACGTCTTTGCCTCCCCTTCTTATACAAAGGAAGCCGCCCGCATGTGTGCAATGGGGGCAAGGCACGTGGAAGGCAAGGAACCGCCACCTCGGGGCAGCGCCAGGGAACAGTCGGGTGACGTGAACCGGCTACAGTTGCGCACGTCAGTAAGAGGTAGCGAAGAGAGTAGTTGGGGCACGTGGCGACGGAGCATTCGCGAAAGGACTTCGTCGCAGTCAAAGAGCGCTATGCGCCTTTATAAAGGATGGACAGGTATCATTACAGTACCTCGAAAGTCATAGAAGCCTTTTTGGGAAGACAAAGCCAAAAGGGGACTGCCTCAGGAACCGAGGTAAATTCTACAATCCTAGGACCCAATATGACTGTCGGGGGATCGGTAATGGGTGCAAGGACCCACAGGTACATAGCTTCTTCATCACCACACTAGTCCGATCAGTCAGCAACACTTCCTTCGATCAGACTTGAAGGGAGGGACTTATGATGGGGTTGAATACCCCAGGGCGGACACTTGGGCTGAAGAAGTCGGATGGCAAGATATAGCGAGTCTGAGCGACTCTCTTTCGGAGCTCCCGGGACCCTCTCGGGAGAAGGATCCTTCGGGCGCCCCCCCCCTCCCCCCCGCCGCGGTAAACACACCCCGAAGATCAGATCAGAAAATCCCTCCCGGGATCACCCCGGATAGTCGGACCCCAAGACTACCTCGGGAAAACGAAGCGCCCAAGACCTCCGGGCCAGAAGACCTCGAGATCACCCCGGTAGTCGGGCCCAAGACTACCTCGGGGAAGCGGAGCGCCCAAGACCTCCCGGGCCAGAAGACCTCGAGATCACCTCGGGAGAGCGGAGCCTAAGAAGCATTCGACCTCAAGTAGCGGTCCCCCTTTTCTCGGATCTGCGGATAATCATCCCTCCTATCGTGGAGCCATCATGACCCTTAAATGTCGCAATGGGTCGAACTTAATGACGGTGTGGACCATTTCAAAGATTATCCGATAACCGACGAACGAGGGGACGTGACACAGATCATAGAGACACACGAAGGCAACCGCCATAGGTATAAAAGATACTCTAACCCCTCCGGTAAAGGGGTTACGCATTCTCTACTACTCATATATTTTCCTGCCTTTTACTCTTCTTCTCCATCGAAGCACCGACTTAAGCGTCGGAGTGGGCTCCGCCGGACAACCTCCGGCGTATTCCCCTAACGCTCGTGTTAATCTCGCAGGGTGTGAAGTTCTTCCCCTAACATCAGCATCCGCGTGAGCTGAACTCCGGTGACTGATCGTCGACATCGATTCCTTCCGGAACAGTGACCTAAATACTAATACTTGTGTAGTTTAATTTAAGATGGTTAGTTTTACTTATAATGAATACTTGCCACCAAGACAAGTACTCGGAGACAAGTATTTTGAAATGTGATCAGAATTTTATGATAAAAAAATTGATGACTTAGTAGGAGAGTGCCAAAGTTTGAATCTGTCCTCATTTTTAAATTTACTTTCACGACATATATAAGAAATAGTTATTAGATAAATCAACCACAAACTAAAAGAAAAGATAGATAGAAATAACTATAAGATGCCAATCATTAGACAATTAAAGCGAATTTTGAAAAACAAAATTAAGAAAATGCAGATCCAAGCAGCCAATTAGTCAAGCCCAATCCGACAGATCATATCCATAAAAATGCATAAAAGAAAATCTCCAAACACTATAATCTAGCAATCGAAACTAATTCCCCGTCGGATTCCGAGGTATTAACCGAAAGCGGAAGCTAAAAGAAATAAAACTTATCATAATGGAGAGGGGGCGACGGCGGGGAAGAAGGGGCGACGGGCCGGGAATCTGCCGGCTGGCGACGGCTCCTCTAGATTCAGGGCGTCCCTGATCTTGTTGAATCCGTGTGCGAAGACGCCGAAGCCGAAGACGAAGCCAACAAGGAGGATCACGAGCAGTAAGAGGAAGCAGAGGCAGCATCTCCTGCTCGGGCAACACATACTACCGATGCGATCGACTGCTTCGCTTCTCGCGACGAGGAACGGAGCGAGGTTGGATCTCGAAGGGAGAGAGAGTAGCAATTATAATTGGGTTCGATAAAATGTAAAATAAATATAACGGTCTTGTTTGATTTTATGCCAATGCCCACGGAATAACAGTTGGTATCAAGGCAGAATATTTATTTTTTTATATTTTATAAAATATCGATGATATTGAATTATTTAGGATGAGTAATGTTACTTTTTTACTCTAATTATTTTGGTTTTTATGCTGATTCACCTTGCTTATGCAAGAATAATTTGATTCTAAGGACCACTATTGTCTCTCCAGAAACATGACCCAAAAATTAAATGAGCGTCAGTCATTTCTTGTTCGGTTTTTTTTTAAAAGACATATCTAAAAATTGATATTTATCAAAAGAGGTATCATGATTTTATTTTTATCAAAGGACATATTAATTTTAATGAACTTCCTCTTATAACTCTCCCGCTAATTACTATTTTTATCTTTCTCTTTATCAGTAACAAATTCCGAGATGTCTGAACATGTTTTTTCAGACTTTTTATTTTAAAATAATATATTATGGAATCGGCTAAAAAACGTAAGGTAAAAATCGAAAAATATTTCAGTGAAAAAAATATCTCATCCAACGTGATTTCAAAAATATAAAAAGATGATTTTTTATATTTGATTAATATAAATTAATATATTAAATAATATTTAATAAATATATTAATATATTAAAAAAATATGAAATCAAAAGATTTCAGGTCCATTTATATTTTTTAACCGATTCCATAATATATTATTTTAAAATAAAAAATCTGAAAAAGCATGTTCAGACGTCTCGGAATTTGTTACTGACAGAGAGAAAAAAAATATAGTAGTTAGCCGGAGGGGTATAAAAGAAAGTTCATTAAAATGAATGTACCTTTGATAAAAATGAAACCATGATACACCTTTTAATAAATACTCATTCTTGAATACACCCTTTATTAATTAGTCGTATGAGCATCGTATTTTTATTAAAATCAAATGAACACCATTCTGCATATCTTTTAAAGTGAGATGTCCAAAATATTTTTACATTATTTGATCATTCCATCATGCAAAAACTAACAACTAATTTTTATAATTATAGAAACTAACATCTAACTTTTACCTAATTATTTGGCCATGTTCAAGCTAGGTTGCTAGCTTCTACCGTTGTAAAAAGCTAGACCTGTACCATGATAATTTTATATCATTTTAATTTTTTAAAAGATAACATAATTAAAATAATATTTCAAAAACAAACAAATAACAAGGGATCCACTCATTATATTTTAAATAAACATAATTCAATTATAACCGAATTATTCGAATAAGCATAAACTAACATATAACTCCGAATTATTCGAATAAGCATAAACTAACATATAACTTTTATCATCCTGTCGCGAAGTGAGTCAGATACCCTTACAGTTGAGTGTGCCTCCAGGACTGGCGAGGTTGTTGAGATGGCTTAACGAGCTGGGTCATCCCTGACCTATAAGACAAGGACTATTAGAATCCGCCGGGAAAAGTCCCCGGCCAGGCACTCCGACGATCAAGTCAGTGCACGACGAAGGCGATAAAGGACAATAGAACAGTATGAAAATTGCACTATCGCGTACCTGGGAAATACGGAGTGAGGAGGTATATGTAGCCGGGGAGCTGACAGGTTCTGCTCCGTCTGCCACCTGCTGTCATATAGCAAGTATAGGGTAATGCATGTCCAGGGGTGACAGGATAAAGTGGCACATGCTGTATTAAGGAAAGGGGCACTGTCAACTTAAGGGTTGGCGCCGTTGGGCGCCGCTCGGCCTGACACCAAAGCATATGGTCGAGGTACGGGGGATAAGATGTGGCAAGCAGATCAATACCTCGGCGAGATATCCGCCACTTAGGACCAGAATGGCTCTGGTCCTGCACCGACCCCGTACAACTTCTGATAGTCTGGTGTCAGGGAGTGGTTGTGCCAACTGGGGCACAGAGCAACGAGACCGGCTGAGGGCCTATGAGGGTGCCAACTGGGGCACTAAGCAACGAGGCCGGCTGAGGGCCCATGAGGGTGCCGACTGGGGCACTAAGCAACGAGGCCGGCTGAGGGCCTATGACGCGGGAGCCCAAGGACCCAAGCCTGATTGCCCCACCTAACGGACTTGTCCAACCCCTCAACCATCTTTCCTCTGACTGGGCGCCAGGCTGCCGAGCCAGATCACCTGCAAGCTGGCCCAGGATCATAAGCGTCCCTCTCAAGTCTAGTCGAAGGAGGTACGCGGTCCGATTGACTGGACCCCGAATCTGGTCCAAGCCTAGCGCGCCTCTCCGAATCCGGGCATGTCTGCTCATTTATTGCCGCCCTATCGGCTGGCAATACTGGCTCGACTATTGCTGGGGGGCTACTATCAGATGCCTCCTATCTCAGCAAATGCCCGTCCGGGGAGGCTTATTGCTTGCATGCTCCTTGCCCTTTTCCAACCCGTGGGCTTCCGTGGGCGAGGATGCTGTCGTTGGCTCTCCTGAACCAGTCTCTCCACAGGTCGCCATCCCTTGGGCACTGGCTAGTGACTCGTGTTCAAGGAGCGGCCTGGATAGGAAGTCTGAAGTTCCGTCTAGCTGAGAGCCTGGAAGCTCTGCTCGGGCGACAGCACCAAGGCCTGGCCTGAGAAACTTTAACTCCCACAAGGTGCTGCTTTCATTTCTCTTTCCTTTGCTTCTGACTCTTGCCTTCTTTTGCTGACAAGCGGTGCCATCAGTTTGGATTTCTGAGGAGCGGACTATGCTCAAGGCGCAAATTCTTGAAGCACGTCGCCTCATCTTCACTCTGCGGGCCGATCTGAAGGCCAAGGAGAAGGGATGGGCGGCTAGTGCCGCGGAGCTCGACAATCTTAAGCAAAAATAGGAAGCCCAAACATCCGCCCTGCGGACTATCCAGCGGCACATACTACACCTCAAAGGGTATACTGACTCTCTGTCCCCTGGCAAGTCCTCGAAGAAGACAGGCCGAGTTCCGTGAGCTGAGAGTAGTTATCATTGAGAGATGTTTTCACTGTTTTCTTTTTAGCTAGGGGAGGACTAAGCCTCTATTTTGTAATCGCTCTTGATAATAACATGCCGCCTTTCCCTTACTTTTTCTTGCAATATTTGTGCGTCCAAAATCTGAGCGGCATTATTAACCCGAGTGAGGACTTTCCCACTTGGGTTTAAGTCAGGTATCGGGTCACTTGAACCAAGATCTTTCATATCTTGCCCGCCGAGAAGGGATACTCTTAAGCATACCTCCAACTTGGGTATGCGTGAGTGATTTGCGACTAGTAGAGCACCTACGTATTGATCGAATGAAACTACCGAGCTAGGCCATTCGTAGCGCCATAGCCGAGTCGCCAGCCTTGTGGTTTTGTCACGTCAGCAGGCTTCCGCTTGAGCCCCGCCTATGGGGCAACCAGGTGGGCTAGCCGCTGGAGGGATGTTCTTACGTTAGAACTTCGAGAACTTCTCATGCTCGGCAGATTAACAAGTAGGGGAGCGTGGGCCGCCACGCGCCGGGCTCGGGGTCGAACCGAGGGATGAATGTGCCGTGTCAGAAGATAGGCGTCTGGCCATTGACTCAGGCCGATTCTTAGGAGCGTGTGCCGCCACGCATTCGGTCGGAGACACTGAATCGAGTGGGGCGCGGAGGCAGATACACTTATAGCTTGCCAGCGAGGCAAGAATGGGTTCGCCCAATCTAGCAGGACTCAGGGAGTGTGGGACGCCACGCGTCTTACCGAGCAGCCGAGCTGCGGGAAAATAGCACACACGGTCAGGTAGGTTGATCTGTGGGATAATAGCGCACACAGTCGGGCAGGCCTCAGAGAGCGTGGGACGCCACGTGTCTTACTGAGCAGCCGAGCTGCGGGAAAATAGCACACACGGTCAGGCAGGTTGATCCGCGAGATAATAGCGCACACAGTCGGGCAGGCCTCAGGGAGCGTGGGACGCCACGCGTCTTACTGAGCAGCCAGGCTGCGGGAAAATAGCACACACGGTCAGGCAGGCTGATCCGTGGGATAATAGCGCACATATTCGGGCAAGCCTCAGGGAGCGTGGGACGCCACGCGTCTTACTGAGCAGCCAAGCTGCGGGAAAATAACACACACGGTCAGGCGGCCTGATCCGCGGGATAATAGCGCACACAGTCGGGCAGGCCTCAGGGAGCGTGGGACGCCACGCGTCTTACTGATCAGCCGAGCTGTGGGAAAATATCACACACGGTCAGGCAGCCTGATCCGCGGGATAATAGCGCACACAGTCGGGCAGGCATCAGGGAGCGTGGGACGCCACGCGTCTTACTGAGCAGCCGCGCTGCGGGAAAATAGCACACACGGTCAAGCAGGCTGATCCGCGGGATAATAGCGCACACAGTCGGTCAAGCCTCAGGAAGCGTGGGACGCCACACATCTTACTGAGCAGCCGGGCTGTGGGAAAATAGCACACACGGTCAGGCAGGCTGATCCGCGGGATAATAGCGCACACAGTCGGGCAAACCTCAGGAAGCGTGGGACGCCACGCGTCTTACTGAGCAGTCGAGCTGCGGAAAATAGCACACACGGTCAGGCAGGCTGATCCGCGAGATAATAGCGCACACAGTCGGGCAATCCTCAGGGAGCGTGGGACGCCACGCGTCTTACTGAGCAGCCGAGCTGCGGGCTAGTAGCTCGAGAGTTCAATACATCTACGAGCTGGGGTAAGGACTATGTTCTTTCACCATCAGGTGTGTCTTACATTTACATCATCGTCTTTCACTCGGCGACCCGATAGGGCTGAAGGTGGATCGCACTCCAAGGTCGATCCAACCTTTTTCCCTTCTCATTTTCCAAGTAATAGGCTCCCGAGGATAACTTTTGAACAATCTTGAAAGGTCCCCCCCCATTGTGGCTTCAAGTTACTTACGTCTCCCACAGGCTTGATTCTTTTCCAGACAAGGTCACCCACTTGGAATGCTTTAGGCAACACCCTTCGGTCATATCTCTGCTTCATCCTCTGCCTATACGCGAACATCCGAGCTGCTGCTTTGTCTCGAATTTCGTTGACCAGGTCTAGCTCCAGACGCCGCCTTTCTGGATTATCATCATCATATGCTGCCCTCCGGTCCGACTCGCACCCGACCTCGACCGGGATCACTGCTTCAGTTCCATAAACCAGCTGGAAAGGCGTGTGATAACCACCATTTTTGCTGATTATTTTAGGCTCTAAAATCCATGTTTGATCCACATTTTATATGCTTAAGTTTGCATTTGTATTAGGTTTCATGTATTCCCTTCATTTTGGCTTTTAATTCTAATCTTTGTATATTTGGGAGATTTTTTGGCACTAAATGTGGATATTATTTTGTAGGCTTAAATTGATCATGGACCTAGATCAAAATTGGGTCAGACTTGAGTCAGCATTGGATCCAGATCAAAAGGATCAAGCATCGGATTAATAGGAGCCGTCCATTCCAGAGAACGGCTAGATCTGAGCCATCGGTCAATTTCTGGTCGATCCGAATCTAAGATAGAATCAATCATGGCCATAGATCAAAATCTGAAAATTTCAGCAAGATCGGAAGAGATCTGACCGTTGGATCGAGCTCAAAATGTTCTAGACCATCCATTCAAGAAAAGGGAAGATCTGGACCATCCGCCACTGATCTGGTTAATCCGACCTGGGGACAGGTAGATCAGGACCATTGATTGGGATCTGTGAAGTTTGGTTCAGATCGGAAGAGATCCGACCGTTGGATGAAGCCGAATCGATCGCAGCCGTCCGTTACTAATGAGCTGTGAGTTCTGGGCTGAACCCAAGCTAGGACTGAACCCAAGAGTTGGCTTGACTGAACTCGAACTAGACTGAACTAGACTGAACCAGAGCTGAACCAACTGAAGCTGGCTTGGCTGAGCTGTTTGACTGAACCGAAGCTGGCTTGACTGATTGAATCAACTGAGTTGTTTGGCTGAACCAAAGCTGGACCGGACTCAAGGCATGACTGACTGAATCAACTGCTTGGTTTGGCTGAACCACACTGATCGACTGAACCCAGGAATCGAACTCGAGCTGTGGCTTGGCTGACCGAATCCACGCGCAGCCGGGGATCAAAAAGGGAAGAATCGCGAAGCTAGGGCATCGAGCGGCCACACACCATCACACGCCGGCGACTCCACCTTCCTCTTCATCCACCACCATCTCCGGCCATTGCACGAAGCTAGGGCTAGGGGGTTCCGAATCTTAGCCGGCCGGAGCTCCATCTCTTCTCTTTCGGGGTTCGGAGAGAAGAGAGGAAGAGTTCTCTTTCGGGGTTCGGAGAGAAGTCCTTCTACCATTTTCATCACCGGCGACCACAGCTAGGCTTTGGGGGTTCCGAGCTTTAGCCGAACGCAGCCATCCATCTCCACCGCAGCCCTCGATCAATTCCTTTACATCGCCACGATTTCCTTCATCAGCGATCAATTCCTTAGCAGCAGTTTCATTCAATTGTTTTCCTTACAGCAATTCCTTTAATTTCAGCATTTAGTTTTCATTTACAGCTTATCTTCAGCAGTTTTTTTTTTCATAGCTTCATTTACAGCAATTTCTTCATTTCTAGCAGTAGATGCTTCACGGTTTGATCCTTATGCAGTTTCTTCCTTGTTTCAGTTTACATCTTCACAACAGTTTTTTTTCCCAGCAGTTTTCTTCAGATCGAGTAGCAGCATTTCAGTAATTCTTCACAGCAAATTTCTCTTCACAGAATTCCAGCACCTTCATGGCAATTCAGTTCATCCACTTCATTACAGCAATTACTCGAAATCTGATGGCAGCTCAGTGCTTAATTTTGATTGTTTATCATGTGTTGATAGTTTGTGTCAATTGTTGATGTTTGTATCAAGATTGTTCACAGAAATTTCTTCACAACAGAGAATACTTGGGGTCAAGTTGCAATGTTTCTATTTGATCTGGTTATTGATGGTTTTACTAGTGAATGTTTGAGATAGTTGTTGAATTTTGTATTGGATGAACTTTCCCAATTCAAATGGCACGCACCTTTGTCATTTTAAATTCTGCTCATAAGCTGTCGATTAAATGCTTCTATAGCTAGGTTTAATTTCATATCTCTTGTTTGGCTTTATTCTTGCCTGTCTTATCTCTTTCAATCGCCTCGAGTTCATGTTTTTATTTGAATGAAATTATGTTGGATTAATCTAGGTTTTGTTAATTGCTTTACTTTATGTTGCTTTTAATCCTTGTAAGTATGGTTTAGATTAGAGTAGATCTTCTTTATTCGCACTGTCTTTCATTAATTAGGATTAGATTTCATACTAGCTTTGCTATTTATTTCGTTTATTAGTTTCAGCAACTCAAATCCAAACCCCAGTTTGATATCAAAAACCCAAAAGCAATAAGATTCAATTCTGAGAATTATCATGCATTAACTACATTCGTTGGGAGACGACCCGAGTTACTCTATGCTACATTAGTTTAGAGGAATTCGGTACTTAAATTGTATTTGAAACCGTAACGCGACAAAAATACGGTTATCAAATTTGGCGCCGTTGCCGGGGACTGTAGTGGTGCTTGATAATTCTATATTTTGATTTCGTTCTGATTGCTTTATCTTTTATATACGGTTGCTGCCATTTTTCTTGGTTGTTTTGTGACAGGGGTGCAGGTTCAAAATGTTTTCATCCACTTATCAGCAGTCGTGTCCACAGTTTCAGCAGAACCAACCATTCAATCAGCAACCAAATCAGTTTTTTCAGCCACCACAACCACAATTTGAGCAACCACAACAATTCCAACAATTTCAGCCAAATTCCAGCAATTTTCAGAATTTCCAAGAATATCTGTTCTCCATAACCTCTGATAGTTGCCAAGAATATCAGCCCACACAGCCCTCGAATCAAAATTTTCCACACCAAAATCAGAACTTTCAAGGCTACAATTCCCAGCAAAGTTTCCAAGAATATCTGTTCTCCATAACCTCTGATAGATGCCAAGAATATCAGCCCTTTAATCAGCCTACTTCATCCTTTCAAAATCAGTCAAGGAGCTATGCTAACCAAGGAGGCTTTGAGAATCTTAATGAGAATGAGGCACAACAACAAAAGTTGGAGGAGATAGTTCAACAAGTTTTACTATATCATCAACAAGAGAAACAAAGGCAAGCCCAAAAATCAGAACAATCCCCCGGAGTTGGTTTTATATCAGTTCAAGGTGACCCTAGCGCATGGCCAAGTCCTTCTTCAAGTAATCTTGCACATTTGATAGAAGAAGAAGAAGATGACGTACTCATCAAAGTCTGGGCACCTAGAGCATATATTACAGGAGAAGCATACAGAGGAGATGATTCCATAGGTGTAGGGGATTGCACTAAGCCCCAGGGTCCACCACAAGATTTAGAGAACGAACCAGAAAGTGTAGAGACTTGCATGGTGGAAGCAAGCACCCAAGGATCACCAGTTGATTGTCCATCAGAGCCTGAGGCTGAAGATGAGCATGTACATGACCAGGAGGAGGCCACAGATATACCTTCAGGTATTATCCAGCACGCTCAAGTAAGTATTTCTCCTCTTTCTTCAGAAAAATGCAGTGAGGTACCTAGGGATGACTTTATTGATTCTGATGTATTTATTGATATACCCTGTGTAGAAATTGTTTGTGAAAATCCAATAGAGGTACCAAACATTGATTTTATTGATCATCATGCATTACTTGACACATCCATTGTAAATATGAATTGAAATAATTTAGAGGCACCTATAATTGATGTAGTTTTTATGATGAATCACTTGATACATCTTTTGTGATCTGGATAGTGAAATTTTTTAGAAGTGCCTGAAATGGATGTTATTTATTTTGATGAGTCTCTTGCTATTTCATATGCTGAGGTTGAATGTGAAAAACTTATGGAGATTCTGAGGTTGATTTGATTGGCTGTGAACATTGCTGATACATGCTTGATTGAAAATAATTGTGAAATTTCTATTGATGAGCCAGAAATTGATTCCTTTATTTGCGATGAGTATCTGGATGCAAATTTTGTAGAACATGATTTTGAAAATTTTATTGAGGCACCACAAATTGATTTAATTGGACAAGATGCAGTTTTGGCTTCATTGTATGCAGATACTGATATTCTTTCATTTCTTTCTGACCCTGAACGCTTGAGAGAGGTATTACATGTTTTTGCAGGGTCCAGAAGACTTCAGGAGTGGGTGCTCCAACTGAACAGACTTCAGCCTCCTGGAAGGATTTCTGAAAAGAATCAAGAAGGAGGAGATGATTTTACCATAATTCGAAGAACTCCATTCCTTCAGTGGATTTTAAACCTGAATCAACTTAGGCCACCAGAGCAATTTTTTGTGAAGTTCAAGTGTGGGGGAGTCCTAATTCTCCCAGCCACCCAGACTCCTCCACTACCAAGATGGAGGCTACTTCTGGATAGGCTCCGTCCACCAGAATAAAGGGGAGTTTGTTCCTTTACTTTACTTTTCTTGTTTTTCTTTATGTTATACTGGCATGTTTGTTTACTTTTATACTTTGCATTTATACTTTGTTTTCTCATTTTGCATTTTGTTTGGCTTTGAATAAATCTTGTTTGATTTCGAGTTGTATCTCCTTACATGTTCCTTTATTATGCTTTGAGAATCATAAAAGATAGTTAAGTCTGATTATCGAGTTTTGGTTTCCTTGGTATGCTTGGGGATATTAATTGCATTTAGTCATTTGTTGTGGTGATAGACTCTATCTTGTTAGATTAAGCATGACAGTTTTATTGTTCACCTAGTGAGGATATTGCCATGCCTATCCTTAATCCTCTTATGTGTGATAGCATTTGTGATACTTGACACTCTAGAACTTGCTTTGATTCTTTTTGAAATTACAATAGCATAAGCTTACATGAATATGATGGAGGCAATCCTTCTTGTTGAACTTTTAATTTCCCTCTCCCTTGTTGTTGTTACTACTGAGCATTTCACCTATTGCTTTCATATTTCCTTGTCAGATCTTTTTATTATCATTACATTCTCACTGTCATATCTTTACTAGCTTATTCTTCCCTTGAGTATACGATGAGAGCATAGGGTGATAGCATGAATGAGTTACATTGTTATTTCTCTATTATCAGCCTCTATTATTGTGAGTTTTAGGTGATTATCATGCTTTGCTACATTGCCCGAGACGGGCAAGTTTTAAGTGTGGGGGGGAGACAAGTGTATATGGACGAATGCTTGTGTGAAAAAAAAAAATCTCTTTATGTGAAAAAAAAAAAAGAGATAGAAAAAAAATAATAAAGATGCAAAAAAAAAGTGAAAAAAAAGAGAGAAAAGAATGAAAAAAAATCTCTCTATGAAAAAAAAAAAAATTCCCTCAAGCATTCGAGATTGTGTTAGTGATTGAAAAAAAAAAAGAGAATGTTTTCTTGATATGTATTCTTTTGATATTATTGTTTAGAGAAATTCAAGAGTTATGTTGTAATCTCTACATGCACTTTGAGAGATGTTGTAAATGGTTGATGTGTAGTGCATTGAGAATGTGAAAGGAGAATTTTGAGTGTTGGAGGTTTGATTGAGTTATTTACTTTGGGCTATTGTTTGATTCTATACATCATGTTAATTACCTCAATGCTCTCATCTTCTCTTTTATCTTCTTTCATGCTCCCTATGATCTTCTTTGTTATCTACCATTCTTATTTCTTGTAGCACTTGGTTTCATTATTATTCATTGAAAAGCCCTCTTGATTTGTGTACTTATGTTATAGTAGTGGAGAATTAGAAGATAAGCAAGCATATGGTAGTGCAATGTCATGAATGCTTTGAGAGAACTCCACTTTCATATATGTTATTTTTTTGTGAGCATCAGTGCATATATCCATTTTGTGAGGTTTTTGTCATGCTTAGTTTATTCAAGTTGATGAAATTACCATGCTTTTGGCTTATGTGAGATTTGGAACCATAAATGCATGGATGCTTGAGACTTGATGATCTTAAGTAATTTTCTTCTATTATCTCTCAATTATTGATAGGGGATGTAATGTTTGGGAGATATGCTATTTTCTTTTAGTTTTATTTACTTGTGCGAGACGCCCAAGAATAAGTGTGGGGGAGTTGATAACCACCATTTTTGCTGATTATTTTAGGCTCTAAAATCCATGTTTGATCCACATTTTATATGCTTAAGTTTGCATTTGTATTAGGTTTCATGTATTCCCTTCATTTTGGCTTTTAATTCTAATCTTTGTATATTTGGGAGATTTTTTGGCACTAAATGTGGATATTATTTTGTAGGCTTAAATTGATCATGGACCTAGATCAAAATTGGGTCAGACTTGAGTCAGCATTGGATCCAGATCAAAAGGATCAAGCATCGGATTAATAGGAGCCGTCCATTCCAGAGAACGGCTAGATCTGAGCCATCGGTCAATTTCTGGTCGATCCGAATCTAAGATAGAATCAATCATGGCCATAGATCAAAATCTGAAAATTTCAGCAAGATCGGAAGAGATCTGACCGTTGGATCGAGCTCAAAATGTTCTAGACCATCCATTCAAGAAAAGGGAAGATCTGGACCATCCGCCACTGATCTGGTTAATCCGACCTGGGGACAGGTAGATCAGGACCATTGATTGGGATCTGTGAAGTTTGGTTCAGATCGGAAGAGATCCGACCGTTGGATGAAGCCGAATCGATCGCAGCCGTCCGTTACTAATGAGCTGTGAGTTCTGGGCTGAACCCAAGCTAGGACTGAACCCAAGAGTTGGCTTGACTGAACTCGAACTAGACTGAACTAGACTGAACCAGAGCTGAACCAACTGAAGCTGGCTTGGCTGAGCTGTTTGACTGAACCGAAGCTGGCTTGACTGATTGAATCAACTGAGTTGTTTGGCTGAACCAAAGCTGGACCGGACTCAAGGCATGACTGACTGAATCAACTGCTTGGTTTGGCTGAACCACACTGATCGACTGAACCCAGGAATCGAACTCGAGCTGTGGCTTGGCTGACCGAATCCACGCGCAGCCGGGGATCAAAAAGGGAAGAATCGCGAAGCTAGGGCATCGAGCGGCCACACACCATCACACGCCGGCGACTCCACCTTCCTCTTCATCCACCACCATCTCCGGCCATTGCACGAAGCTAGGGCTAGGGGGTTCCGAATCTTAGCCGGCCGGAGCTCCATCTCTTCTCTTTCGGGGTTCGGAGAGAAGAGAGGAAGAGTTCTCTTTCGGGGTTCGGAGAGAAGTCCTTCTACCATTTTCATCACCGGCGACCACAGCTAGGCTTTGGGGGTTCCGAGCTTTAGCCGAACGCAGCCATCCATCTCCACCGCAGCCCTCGATCAATTCCTTTACATCGCCACGATTTCCTTCATCAGCGATCAATTCCTTAGCAGCAGTTTCATTCAATTGTTTTCCTTACAGCAATTCCTTTAATTTCAGCATTTAGTTTTCATTTACAGCTTATCTTCAGCAGTTTTTTTTTCATAGCTTCATTTACAGCAATTTCTTCATTTCTAGCAGTAGATGCTTCACGGTTTGATCCTTATGCAGTTTCTTCCTTGTTTCAGTTTACATCTTCACAACAGTTTTTTTTCCCAGCAGTTTTCTTCAGATCGAGTAGCAGCATTTCAGTAATTCTTCACAGCAAATTTCTCTTCACAGAATTCCAGCACCTTCATGGCAATTCAGTTCATCCACTTCATTACAGCAATTACTCGAAATCTGATGGCAGCTCAGTGCTTAATTTTGATTGTTTATCATGTGTTGATAGTTTGTGTCAATTGTTGATGTTTGTATCAAGATTGTTCACAGAAATTTCTTCACAACAGAGAATACTTGGGGTCAAGTTGCAATGTTTCTATTTGATCTGGTTATTGATGGTTTTACTAGTGAATGTTTGAGATAGTTGTTGAATTTTGTATTGGATGAACTTTCCCAATTCAAATGGCACGCACCTTTGTCATTTTAAATTCTGCTCATAAGCTGTCGATTAAATGCTTCTATAGCTAGGTTTAATTTCATATCTCTTGTTTGGCTTTATTCTTGCCTGTCTTATCTCTTTCAATCGCCTTGAGTTCATGTTTTTATTTGAATGAAATTATGTTGGATTAATCTAGGTTTTGTTAGTTGCTTTACTTTATGTTGCTTTTAATCCTTGTAAGTATGGTTTAGATTAGAGTAGATCTTCTTTATTCGCACTGTCTTTCATTAATTAGGATTAGATTTCATACTAGCTTTGCTATTTATTTCGTTTATTAGTTTCAGCAACTCAAATCCAAACCCCAGTTTGATATCAAAAACCCAAAAGCAATAAGATTCAACCATGAGAATTGTCATGCATTAACTACATTCGTTGGGAGACGACCCGAGTTACTCTATGCTACATTAGTTTAGAGGAATTCGGTACTTAAATTGTATTTGAAACCGTAACGCGACAAAAATATGGTTATCAGCACCCGAGACTCGAGGATTGCAAAGAGGGACTTGTTCCTCAATCAACTTCAAAATCTCTCCATGAAGGAGAATGAGTCGGTAAGTGAGCTCCATAGCCGGTTCAAGGAAGTTCTTAATGGACTTCATTCAATTGATGAAAAGATCGAGAATCGCGACCTTGTGAGGTATGTCTTGAAAGCATTTCCAAGGAATGCTTTGTGGTCATCCATGGTGGATGCCTACAAAGTATCCAAGGATTTATCTATTGTAAAGTTAGATGATTTATTTTGTGAGATGGAATTGCATGAGATGGCTAACAAAGGCCCCAAGGAGAAGGGGATTGCCTTAGTTGTAGGGGACCGGATCAACAAGAAGAAGAAGGAGAAGAAGAAGGAGAAGGATCTTTCATCGTCTTCATCCTCCTCCGAATCCGAGTCAAACTCGGAGGAAGATGGCAGTGGCTCCTCTTCATCCGAAATGGCGAACTTCGTGCGGAGGATGATGCGAAGAGACCGACGTTTCAAAAGGAGAGGTAACACTAGTGAATTCAAGCTTGATAAAAATAATGCATCTTGCTTTGAGTGTGGTAGGAAAGGGCATTTCAAGAATGAATGTCCGAAGCTTAAGAAGGAGGAGAAACCTAAAAGAAAAGAAGAGAAATCCAAGAAGAAGAAGAAAGCTTTGAAGGCTTCTTGGGATGAGTCATCTTCTAGTTCATCCGATGATGAGAAGGAGGAGAAGAGCACAAGGCAAGTGGCTCTCATGGCTCTTGGAGAGGAGAGCAGTGAAGAATCTTCAAGCTCCTCAAACGCGGCTTCATCATCTTCGGATGATGAAGAGGTAACTTCTCCCGAGCTTGAAAAATGTTATAGAGCAATTGCATGTTTAACTAGTATGCTCAAGAAATCCAAAAACAAAGTTAAAACATTGCAATTAGAGATTGATCAATTGAAAGCTTCTAGGGATGATAACATTGATGACTTGCATGTTGAATTACTAGAAGATGAAATTAAATCTTTGAAACATGAGATTGTAAGCTTGAAATCCTCTAAGGTTGAGGAAATCAGTGATTTGCATGATAATGAGTTAGTGGAGGAAAACCAATCATTGAAGAGTGAAGTTGAGAAGCTCAAGAATATTCTTGGAAAATTCTCAAATAGCTCTAAGACCTTAGATATGATTTTAAATGCCCAAAGAGCGGTTTACAATAGGGCCGGTATTGGGTACCGCCCTAAGGAATCCTCTTTTGTATCTCTCATGTCTAGGACTGACATGAGACAATCTAGGACACCCAAAATCCAAAAGAAAGTTGTCAAGGCATGGGTGCCAAAGTCATGCTTAGTTGATGCTTTAGGTCCCAAGGTTTGGGTACCTAAGACTTCTATTTTTCGAATTGTGTAGGTTATGATTGAGGGGGAGCATCTATCAACTTGGTTCGTTGATAGTGGATGCTCCAAACACATGACCGGGGATAGATCATTGTTTACCACATTTCACAAGAAGAGTAGAGGTAATGTATCATTTGGTAACAATGGTAGCCTTAAGGTCATAGGAATAGGAGACATTCAAATATCCGAATATCTTAGAATCTCAAATGTCCTTCTAGTCAAGGGGATGAAGTTTAATCTCCTAAGTGTCAGTCAATTGTGTGACACGGGTTACACAATTGACTTCCAACCAAGTCAATGTCTAGTTAGACAAAATGACACCTTGGACACGGTACTAGTAGGAGCAAGAGTAGACAATATTTATCAAGTTTCATTTAAAAGTGCTACTAATGCTTTTGCTAAGTGTTTCATGTCAAAAGAAGAAGAGTCCACTCTTTGGCACCGGAGACTAGCACATGTGAACATGAAGAACATCCGGAAGTTGGCCAACAAGGGACTAGTTCGAGGCTTACCAAGCATCAAGTATGGAAAAGATAAATTATGTGATGCGTGTCAAATGGGTAAGCAAACAAAATCTGCACATAAAGGTAAAAGCACTGTAAGTACTTCCAATGCTTTAGATTTAATTCACATGGATCTATTTGATTGTAGTACCATCATATCATTAAATGGAAGTAGATATTGCTTTGTTATCATTGATGATTTTACTAGATATACTTGGACTTACTTTTTAAAATATAAGGATCAAACCTTAGATATTTTCATTTCTTTTTGTAGAAGGGTTGAAAATGAGAAATCATCAACAATTAAGACAATAAGAAGTGATCATGGAGGTGAATTTCAAAACCAAAGGTTTCTAGAATTTTGTCAAGATAAGGGTTATAGGCATGAGTTCTCTACTCCTAGAACACCACAACAAAATGGTGTTGTAGAGAGGAAGAACCGTGTTCTTCAAGAGGCTGCACGAAGTATAATTAATGAGTACTCACTCCCGAGTTACTTATGGGCTGAAGCTGTAAATACAGCCTGCTATGTGCAAAATCAAGTTTTCATCCATAGGTTTTTAGGAAAGACCCCCCACGAACTTTGGTTTGGGAAACCACCTACGGTTAAACATCTTAGGGTGTTTGGTTGTAAGGTGTTCATCCTAAACACCAAGGATCACCTTGGAAAGTTCACGGTAAAAGCTGATGAAGGGATACTAGTCGGGTACTCCCTCATTAGTAAAGCCTACCGAGTCTACAACAAGAGAACTAGACTAGTTGAAGAGTCTTCTGATGTGGTTTTTGAGGAAATTCCAAAATCAATTGACCAATCAGAAAATGTAGGAGGAGCTCAACTTGAACTTAGGAGACTAAGTTTGAAAGAAACTCCAAGTGTTGTTGATGGTGATGAGTCTGATGACGGTGAGCCTAGACAACTCATTGATCAGCCGGATCCTGAGGCTGAATTTGTGTCTAGTGAACCTATTCAAGAAGCACCACCAACACCAAGGCAAACGAGACTAGCCTCTAGTCATCCCCAAGACCAAATTGTTGGAGACATCCATCAAGGGGTTAGGACTAGATCATTCTTCCGGAATGAGGCTAATGAAGTTGCTCTAATTTCCGAAATTGAACCTAGAAAAATTGATGAAGCATTAAATGATCCCGATTGGATTATCGCGATGCAAGATGAACTAGGTCAATTTGAGAGGAGTTAGGTTTGGGACTTAGTCCCTAGGCCTAAGAAGACCACCATTATTGGAACTAAATGGGTCTTCAAAAACAAATTAAACCACAAGGGAGAAATCATTAGAAACAAGACACGCTTGGTAGCCAAGGGCTACAGTCAAGTTGAAGGTCTTGATTATGATGAGACTTATGCTCCCGTGGCACGACTAGAGTCCATCCGATTGATGCTTGCATTTGCAGCACATCGAGGCTTCAAATTATTTCAAATGGACGTCAAATCGGCCTTCCTAAATGGTTTGATTAGGGAAGAAGTCTATGTCGAACAACCTCCAGGGTTTGAGAGTACCGAATATCCGAACCACGTGTACAAGCTCAAGAAGGCACTCTATGGCCTTAAACAAGCACCCCGGGCTTGGTATGAGCGGTTGTCGACATTCTTGATTGGAAAGGGTTTCGTTAGAGGTCAAATAGACCCTACACTATTTCTACGAAGAGATGGTGACAAATATTTGTAGCCCAAGTATATGTCGATGACATATTTGTGGCTCAAACAACAAGGGCTATTTACGTGAATTTATCGGACACATGGAGAGTGAGTTTGAAATGAGTCTAGTGGGAGAGTTGACTTTCTTCCTCGGACTTGAAATCTAGCAAACTCGCGATGGTATCCATGTGCACCAATCAAAGTATACACATGAAATGCTTCGAAAATTCAATATGAGTGATTCGAAAGAGGTAACCACTCCCATGGCTACAAACACAAGATTAGATAATGATGAGAGTGGTAAACCGTTGATCTAACTCAATATCGAAGCATGATAGGTAGTTTGCTATACCTCACAGCTAGTCGACCAGATATACTATTTGCTGTAGGTATGTGCGCTAGGTATCAATTGTTGCCAAGGAATCTCACCTA
>JAGFNQ010003634.1:44377-77652 GCA_024364735.1 Boesenbergia rotunda
ATCAGGCTCCAGCCTGATCGGTCCCCACTAAGGAATCAGAAATCGCGACTTCTTCGTGATCGATCACCAGACCGATCCCAAGTCGTGGATCGGTCACCAGACCGATCCACCCCATTGCAGAGTGATCTTCCAGCTTCGCAGTCCAAACCTCCTGATCGGTCACCAGACCGATCAGGATGTGGCCTGACCGGTCTGGGGAATGATTAGTGCACCTCCTAACAGATCAAGCTCCAGCCTGATCGGTTGTAGTGAGAAGCTCGCGACAATTGATCGTTCACCAGAATGATCTGAATAGTCTCCCTGATTGGTCACCGGACCGATCAGGAGACGATCAGTAGCCTCACAAAGTCACTATATGCTCCTTGATCGGTCACCAGACCGATCAGACATAGCTGGATCGGTCACCAGACCAATCCAAGAGGGATCACCGTGCCAACTTTCCTGATCGGTCACCAGACCGATCCAGGCAAGGCCAAATCCACTCTAAGTCAAGAGAACGGGCTCCCAACCTTGTCTGACTCGTGCTTAGTCCCCCGGACCAAGACTCCATGCCCAGTCTCACTCACCGGGACTTCATCCTAGCTTCCCAAGCTAGGACCTGTCCCTCCAAGCCAGGGTTTCATCCAACCTAGCCCTCCAAGCTAGGACCTGGCCCTCCAAGCCAGGGTTTCATCCAACCTAGCTTCCCAAGCTAGGACCTCACCCTCCAAGCCAGGGTCTCATCCAACCTAGCCCTCCAAGCTAGGACCTGGCCCTCCAAGCCAGGGTTTCATCCAACCTAGCCCTCCAAGCTAGGACCTGACCCTCCAAGCCAGGGTTTCATCCAACGTAGCTTCCCAAGCTTGGACCTGGCCCTCCAAGCCAGGGTTTCAATCACTCCGTGCCCAGTCCCCGACTAGGACTTAATCCCAATCATCTCATTAACCTAAACTAAGATCGGTGTCAACACCAAAACAACAATCAGGGTCAGACTGCATCAACATAGATGTCTCCGACGTCCGGGAAGCCTCGGCGCGGCTCTCAGGCGACGCGTGGCGATCCACGCTCCCTAAGATATCTCCGACGACCGGGAAGCCTCGGCGCAGCTCTCAGGCGTCGCGTGGCGATCCACGCTCCCTGAGATGTCTCCGACGACTGGGAAGCCTCGGCGTGGCTCTCAGGCAATGCGTGGCGATCGACGCTCCCTAAGATGTCTCCGATGACCGGGAAGCCTCGGCGCGACTCTCAGGCGACGCGTGGCGATCCACGCTCCCTGAGATGTCTCCGACGACCGGGTAGCCTCGGCGCGGCTCTCAAGCGACGCGTGGCGATCCACGCTCCCTGAGATGTCTCCGACGACCGGGAATCCTCGGCGCGGCTCTCAGGCGACGCGTGGCGATCCACGCTCCCTGAGATGTCTCCAACGACCGGGAAGCCTTGGCGCGGCTCTCGGGGGTTCACGCTCCCTCGGAGGTCCCTGATCGAGAAGCTCACTCCTCGTTCCTGGACAAGCCCAACCTGGGATCTGCTCCCGCATTCCCTCGGATCGGCTCTCGGCCGGACGCGGGGCTGTCCACGCTCCCTAGGAGATCTCCCGACCGGGTGGTTATATTCTCGCTCCGTGCAAGCCTTTCCCTCGGATCAGCTCTCTGCCGGACGCGTGGCGGCCCACGCTCCCTGAGAGATCTCCCGATCGGGTAGTTATATTCTCTCTCCGTGCGAGCCTTTCCCTCGGATCGGCTCTCAGCCGGACGCGTGGCGGCCCACGCTCCCTTAGAGATCTCCCGACCAGGTGGTTATATTCTTGCTCCGTGTGAGCCTTTCCCTCGGATCAGTTCTCAGCCGGACGCGTGGTGGCCCACGCTCCCTGAGAGATCCCCCGACTGGGTGGCCATACTCTCGCTCCGCGCGAACCCTACCCCCCAAGCCAGCTCTCGGCCAGGTCCGTGGCGATTTCCACCCTCGGAAGCTTCAATCAGGCATTCTCATTCTGGCCTTGCTGACTCGGTGAAAGCAAGATCAGCTCCTAGCTCGGTCTTCGACTCAGGGCATTATCTAAACCAAGCGCCTTGCACCGAGCCCGCATAGGGGCTAAGGGCAGCTAGGTCTTCGTGACTATGATAACCTAACTTCTTGCGCGCTTCATCCAACTCCCTGATGGTTCAAGGGATCACCACGGACTTCCTTCGTGCTCGCCCGAGTCAGGGGGCACTAGGGGAATGTTACCTATGCATAAGTACCCGATTAACCGATACACGACGACCCTGACAGGGCGGGCGCTTGCTCCCCGGAAAGGGGTGATAGATAGAATAGCGTGCTAGAGGGGGGGGGGGTGGGTGAATAGCACTTCGTCGAATTCTCTACACGATTGTTAGCGTAGCGGAAATAATAATATGCAAAGGACAATAAAAACAATGCTAACAATCGGAATTTACATGGTATCCACCCAAATGGGTGACTAATCCAAGGATCCACGCACGTACTCCACCTCCACTAAGAAAAATCTCCTTCAGGTGGAGAAACCATTACAGCGGTGTTGTCTTCCTCTTTACAGAATAAAGTGATTGAAGAGAGAGGAAGATGAGAAGACTTTTTGCATGAGCAGCACTTCGTTACAGTACGAAACCGTACCGTTCACGTGCAAAAAGGTCCTCTTTTTATACGAGAACAGGACAAACTCGCAGTCTGTTAAGCCCCGCACCAATCGACTGCCCCTAGGGCAGTCGACTGGTCTAGCATTAATTGCTAGCCAACAGCTAGCCAACGGCTAGTTTTGGGGTGTTACCAATCGACTGCACTGGAGCAGTCGACTGGTCTGAGGCTGAAAACTCTCTGTGAGTTTTGGCAGTCGACTGCCCTCTGGTCAGTCGACTGCCCTGCCTCTCAGCTCAATTTCAGCCACTCTGAACCTTCTCCTTCACGTGTGCCTTTAGGTCCACTCCCTTGGCTCGCCCCTTGAATTCATCTTCCTCTGGCTCTCGTCCCTCGAATGCGCACACAAGCCTTCCCTTGGCTTGCGTCCATGCCACCCTTCACGTGTGCCCTTGAAGTCTACTTCCCAGCTTGCCATTGGAGTCCTCCTCCCTTGGCTCTCGTCCCTCGGATTTGTTCATCATGTGTGATTCTCCAAGTCCTGCAAACTCAATCACACATATCAAATACAACATAACACTTTATCCTTAAACATATTCACATACACACATCAAAACCATGATCTTCCATCATTTTATGGTCGATTGCCTCAACAATCTCCCCCTTTTTGATATGTGGCAATATGTTTAAGTTTAGAGATAAATAACTGCCAACAATAACAGTAACAATAGATAGCAATTGAAAAACCATAAGACATAGCAAACCTAAGAGGTAAGTTCCCCTTAATCCATATCTTCTCCCATTTTCAATTCTACTCATAATCCAAGTTAAGTTTCCACTTAACACTAAACAACATAAAAAATGCAAGACATATCAAAACCTAAGAGGTAACCTTCCCCTTAATCCTTGTCTTCTCCCATTTTTAATCATCCAAGGTCTAAGTTAGACAAAATACCTTAAACCATCCATTTTAAGTCAAAATTCTAACTTAAACCACCCATTCTCCCCCTTTGACACCATCAAAATGATTGCCTCAAGCAACCCAACCCTATGACATCAAATGAGAGAAAGTTGGATTTCTGAAAAAGATTTCAGAATCTGAAAACAAGTGTACTAGTCGACTGCCCATTGGGCAGTCGACTGATACGCTATCAACAGAATTTTCAACTTTTCTGTCGAATTTCAGAAATGTTCAGAAAAATCCAGAAAATTCCAAAAATTGTAAAATTTTGCAGACATGTTTGAAATGATATACTCTATCAAGGAAAAATATTAGTCCATATAAAATTTCAAACATGCTTTACTTTTGATAAAAACTTAAAATCCTTGAAAACCACTAAGTTTTGTATCAAAATTACAACCTAATTTTGAAATCATATATCTTTCAAAAGCATGGCAAAGCATAGAAAACATAAAATGATTTTCAAAGGTTTAAAATGTCCAACTATGATCTTTGGGCAAAGTGTCCATTGATTAAACACTTGCTTTCCCCATAGTTGATCTAGTTTTCATATTTTGATACTTTTAATGATTCAACAATATGCTACAAGCACAAGTGAACCAAATGTATCACCCTAATGGATCAAGCACACTTTTTCAAATCTAATATCCCAAAGTTCATCCTATACTTCTACAAAACACATTCCAAGGTCTCTTCTTAAGGATGTAAACTCCGATTCGGAAAGAGGCTTGGTAAAAATGTCGGCTAGGTTTGATTTTGATTCAACATAGTGTATTTCTATGTCTCCCCTTGCCACATGGTCTCTAATGAAGTGATGTTTCACTTCAATGTGTTTTGTCCTAGAGTGGTGAACCGGATTTTTGGTCAAATTGATTGTACTTACATTATCACACAAGACTTTGACCTTGGTGTAATGTAACTCATAATCTTCTAAAGTGTGCATGATCCAAAGGAGTTGAGAAACACACCCACCCATTGCCACATATTCTGCCTTCGTTGTTGATAGGGCAACGCATGGTTGTTTCCTACTACTCCAACTAACTAAGGAAGACCCAAGGAATTGACACCCTCCACTAGTACTCTTCCTATCTAGCTTACATCCCGCATAGTCCGAGTCGGTCTATCCAATAAGATCAACACTAGGGGTTCTAGGATACCAAAGTCCGACATTGATTTTGCCTTGGTCATCTAGTTTATCATAATCCAATCCCTCAACTTGGTTAAATCCCCTAGCTACCAATCTAGCCTTATTCCTAGTGATTTTGCCTTGGTCATCTAGTTTATTCCTAAAGACCCATCTTATGGTTACAATGGTGTAATCGTTTGGCCTAGAAACCAACTCCCAAACCTCACTTCTCTCAAATTGATTTTGCTCTTCTTATATGGCTAAGACCTAATCTACATCTCCCAATGATTCATCAATAGACTTAGGTTCTAATTGAGAGATTAAGGCGATTTGACTAGTTTGATCTCTAAAATAGGACCTAGTCCTTACTCCTTGAGTGACATCACCCACTATTTGGTCAATTGGGTGATCTTGGTGATGTCTCAAGGGCCTAGAGGTTATGGGTTCATTGACTGCTTCTTCCTCATCCTCTAGGGTACTTCTTACTCCCCCTTGTTCATTGCCCTCCAAATGTAGGTCTTGGATTCTTTGGGCAAGGGGTTGGGCTTCTTCTATATCCTTATCAATTGAGGCTTTTCTAGGGTAGGTACTTGTTGATTCATCAAAGTTAACATTTATGGACTCCTCAATCACCTTTGTCCTTTTGTTGTAGACTTTATAACCCTTACTAGTGGATGAATACCCTACTAGGATTCCTTCATAAGCTTTTGACTCAAACTTCCTTAGGTCATCTTTGGTATTTAGAATATAGACCTTACATCCAAAGACCCTAAAGTAGTGGACTTGCGGAACTCTCCCATTCCACAATTCAAAGGGTGTTTTTCCTAGGAACCTATGTACCAAAACCCAGTTTTGAATGTAACAAGCGGTGTTAACCGCTTCGGCCCAAAAGTAGCTAGGAAGGGAATATGCATTAAGCATAGTCCTAGCAGCTTCTTGTAGGGCTTTGTTTCTCCTCTCAACTACCCCATTTTGTTGAGGAGTCCTTGGGCATGAAAATTTATGCTTGTATCCATTTTCTACACAAAATTGTGAGAAACTTAAATTTTGGAACTCCCCACCATGGTCACTCCTAATTCGGTTAATTTTGAGGTGTTTTTCATTCGCTACCCTTTTACTGAAACCTATGAAAATTTCTAAGGTATTGTCCTTATGTTTCATAAAGAAAACCCATGTGAACCTAGAAAAATCATCTACAATAACTAAACAATATTTACTCCCTACTAGTGAGGGAGTACTATGACAATCAAATAAATCGATATGTAAAAGTTCTAATGGTAAAGTAGTAGTTGTTAGGGTTTTACCTTTGTGTGATGATTTTGATTACTTACCCTCTTGACATGCATCACACAATTTTATCTTCTCATACTTGATCATAGGTAGCCCCTTCACCAATTCTTCCTTGGCCACTCTTGCAATGCTTCTCATGTTGACATGTCCAAGCCTCCGGTGCCATAACCACCCTTCTTCTTCTTTAGACATGAAACACTTAGCCAAATTGTTAGTAGCAAAAGCAAGATCAAGATAATACAAATTAGCCTCTCTATACCCTTCTAATATGACATTATCGGATTCACTTTGTCTTATTAGGTACTTCCTAGCATGAAATTCAACCCTATAGCCCGCATCACATAACTAACTCACACTAAGTAAGTTAAACTTCATGTCTTTAATTAAAAGTACCTTATGTATGAAAATTGTAGGAGATACCTCAATGGTGCCCCTACCAATAATTCTCAGTTTTCCATTATTTCCAAAGGAGACTGTCTCTTCTCTTAAGTAGCTAATAGTAGTGAACTTGCTCACATCTCCGATCATATGTCTTGAGCATCCACTATCTACTATCCACATAGTTGAGGCCTCCTTCACCTTTATCTATACAACATGAAAAACATACTCTTTTGGTACCTAAAATTTTGATCCACAAGCATCATTTAAAAATCTTTTAGGTACCCATGCTCTCTTGGTATTTCCCTTAGACCCTTGTCTCCTAGATGCACCAATCCTACCCATGAGTGAGACAAAGGTCACTTCCTTTATCTTTGACCTATATCCTAATCCGACCTTGTTATAAACGACCCTTTGACTATTAATTATCATATCTAAGTTACTAGACCCCATTTGAAATTTCCTAAGTGCCTTTGTGAGGTCCTCTACCTTTTTTCTTAGTTCCCTATTTTCAGTTTCAAAACATGAATCATGTGATGTAAGAGAACAAACATGTAATTCTTCCTTAAGTTTTGTAGACTCTACTCTAAGAATGACAATTTCATCTTTTAATTCCTTAATCTTACTTCTAGCCTTAGCTAAATCCATGTTAGTGTTAGAAATAATCTTAAATAAAGTAGAGGAGGGTAAGTGGTATACCTCACTTACCGAAGCTTTTGACTCGGATGATGATGAAAAGGAGGCGCTCTCATCTTCACTGCTCGAGCTCCTTTCATCATCTGATAATTCTAAGTGGTCCATTGCCATGAGAGCAAAGTGTGAAAGTTGCTCTTCTTCCTCCTCCGAAGATGATGGATCATCTCAGGTCACCTTGAGGTTGGTGGCATCCTTCTCCTTTCCCTTCGACCTCTTCTTGTCACCTTTCTTCTTCTCCTCCTTCTTGTCATCTCTTCTCTTTAGTTGAGGACACTCGTTCTTCATATGCCCCTCTTAGTGGCAGTTGTAGCAGATGATGTCCTTGGCCTTACCCTTGCCTTTGGACCCTTTCCTAGCATAAGACTTGTTAGAAAAACTTTTGAAAGCCTTACGCATTTTTCTTACCATGAAAGCCTCTTGGTCGCTATCCAAAGAGGCACTGGACTCCTCTGAATCGGATGAGGAGGAGTAGACCACCTTCTTCTTCTCCTTCCTCTTTTTCTTTTCCTTTTCTACAATAAAGACTATACCTTTCTCTTTGGCCGAAACGTTAGCTTGCTCGTGTAGTTCAAATTCACAAAACAAATCATCTAACTTAACTAATGATAAATCCCTTGATACTTTGTAGGCATCAACCATAGATGCCCACAAGGTAGTTCTCGGGAAGGCTTGTAGGACATACCTGACGATATCTCGGTTTTCGATCTTTTCTCCAATCACATGGAGTTCGTTGATGACTTCCTTCACCCTTCCATGTAGCTGGCTGATAGTCTCATTGCTCTTCATGGACAGGGATTGGAGTTGGGCCACGAGCAGGTCCTTCTTTGCTCTTCTGGACTCGTTGGACCCTTCGTTCAGTTCCACCAGTTTGTCTCACAATTCTTTGGCGCTCTTGAATGACCTCACCTTGTTGAGTTGCTCCTTTGAGAGCCTGCACTAAAGTGTGATGGTGGCCTTGGCATTGGACTACGCCCTCTTCATGACCTCTTTCGACCAGGATCTCATGGGTGTCGGCTCTCCTCTTTCATCGACGGGTGCATCGAATTCATCTACAATGCTAATCTAATTTTCAATATCGTTCATATGATGATACTGCATCCTACCTTTCCAGTATGCGAAGTCATTCCCGTCGAAGAAGGGTGGTCATGCAGTGCTGTATCCCTCTTGAAACACCATTTAACTTTGCTCCGGTCGACGGTGAGTTCTTCCGAAACGAACCGGCTCTGATACCAACTGATAGATCGAATAGCGTGCTAGAGGGGGGGGGGGTGAATAGCACTTCGTCGAATTCTCTACACGATTGTTAGCGCAGCGGAAACAATAATATGCAAAGGACAATAAAAACAATGCTAACAATCAGAATTTACTTGGTATTCACCCAAATGGGTGACTAATCCAAGGATCCACGCACGTACTCCACCTCCACTAAGAAAAATCTCCTTCAGGTGGAGAAACCTTTAGAGCGGTGTTGTCTTCCTCTTTACAGAATATAGTGATTGAAGAGAGAGGAAGATGAGAAGACTTTTTGCACGAGCAGCACTTCGTTACAGTACAAAACCATACCGTTCACATGCAAAAATGTCCTCTTTTTATAAGAGAACAGGATAAACTCGCAGTCTATCCAGCCCCGTACCAGTAGACTGCCCCTAGGGCAGTCGACTGGTTTAGCATTAATTGCTAGCCAACGACTAGTTTTGGGGTGTTACCAGTCGACTGCCCCTGGAGCAGTCGACTGGTCTGAGGCTGAAAACTCTCTGTGAGTTTTGGCTCTGGTCAGTCGACTACCCTGCCTCTCAGCTCAATTTCAGCCACTCTGAACCTTCTCCTTCATGTGTGCCTTCAGGTCCACTCCCTTGACTCGCCCCTTGAAGTCATCTTCCTCTGGCTCTCGTCCCTCGAATGCGCACACAAACCTTCCCTTGGCTTGCCTCCATGCCACCCTTCACGTGTGCCCTTGAAGTCCACTTCTTGGCTTGCCCTTGGAGTCCTCCTCCCTCGGCTCTCGTCCCTCGGATTTGTTCACCATGTGTGATTCTTCAAGTCCTGCAAACTCAATCACACATATCAAATATAATATAACACTCTATCATTAAACATATTCACACACACATCAAAACCATGATCTTCCAATCATTTTAGGGCCGATTGCCTCAACAAGGGGTGGACGAGCACACCTTCCCCCATTCGGATCGCTTGCGCTCTAGCCCCATACAACCACGGGTAGAAACTCATAAGAACGGGGATGGTGAAACCGGAAAGTGACATTCATAAAGGGCAACTTGGCCTCAGCCTACATTAGACAGCAGAAAAAAGCAGCATGAAACTACGACTTAGACGCAGAAGAATGAGACGGGGTTCGACCCTGCGTCTTCTCCCGTTCTTTGCCAGTCGCCTTCAGCTTGGCCTCCAGAGCCGCATAACGCTTGCGCACCCGTGAAAGGTTGCATTGGCAGGTGGCTAGTTCCTCTTCCTTAGCCTTCAGATTGGCGAGCAGCGTAGCAGCCGACTGGTCGGTCTCTTGGAGATCCGCCTTGGCTTTGGCCAGCTCTGCGCATGCCTTTATCTCTCGAGTCCGAGCCTGACGCTCGCTTCGCTCCAAGAAAGTGATTTGCTGCCGCATCTGGGAAGCAGTCTCCCTAGCCAAGTTCCGCTCCACCAGATGCTCTTGGAGACGTGCCTCGGCGCGAGTAACACGTCCTTGCAGGGCCGAATTCTTAGCCCGTATCGCGTTCCAAGTCTCGTCATCTGGCCGCAGTTGCGTGCAACGGAGCTGAGCCTCAAGTGCCTCCGTTCGGGATTCTGACTGACGAAGGGACCGATACTGAGCGACAAGGGAAACACCCATGTCATGGACTGCGCCAGTTAGCTGTAAAGCAAGCGAAAGGTTAGCTGAGAAAGAGTCAGACAAGTAAGAGTTATCAGAAAAATATACCTGGCAAACCTCCGCCATGATGCTGTTGGCTCTGGCAATAGGGTCCTGGCGATTGAATGCCCGCAGACCATGATTCAGATGGTCGCTAAAGGGGGCATGGAGATAAGCCACTCGGGTGGACCCTAGGCGCTTAAAGTCAGGGGCTTCGTAGGCAGTACTAGGGTCTGCTCGCGAAGGCAGGATAAGATGTACCGGGCCAGGGCCCGAAGCCCCTCGGGGGGTGAAGGAAGGGGGACATCAGATAGCCTGCCGGCTGGGGCAGGAAGGACCGCCGGTTGGACAACCCCTGGAGCGGAAGTCACAGGGATG
Source organism: Boesenbergia rotunda (assembly GCA_024364735.1). Classification (NCBI taxonomy): domain Eukaryota; kingdom Viridiplantae; phylum Streptophyta; class Magnoliopsida; order Zingiberales; family Zingiberaceae; genus Boesenbergia; species Boesenbergia rotunda. Next base: position 54,641 of record JAGFNQ010003634.1, read on the forward strand.
GCCGGCGTAGGTATCGGCGGGGCAGGAATCCTTGGCGAAGGAGAGAGGGAGGGGGATCTCCGCAGAGAGGAAGCAGTGGTCCCAAAAGGGGGTGAACGGGCCCCTGAGCGATCCCGACAGCGCCTGGTCTACAGTGGATGAAGATCTGTGGTCGAAGCCTCAGTTTCAGAATCCGGTGCCTCCTTCTCTGGCGCTTTACCCCTGCTCGAAGAAGAAATGTCAATGGGATTTACCATCGGAGAAGGAGACATTGAAGCAGCCAGTGGAGCTTTGGCTGGATCGGCTAGCATAGCCGCCAGAGCCTCCGTAAATGCAGCATCAGCCTCCTCTATCCCATCTAGCAGAGAATCGTGCAACATGCTGGAAAGGTTGCAGGGGCGCCGGAAGAGGTGGCTAAGGGGAAGAGGAAGAAGGTAATGAGGGAGTATAGAAGAAGCAAAAGCGGCGGAAAAGGTAATCGCTGAGATCTATATAGGGAAGGGCAATCAATCCTAGCCGTTGGAAAAAGGGTTCCACGGAAAGGTCAGGACCCTGCGATGGGACTTGCGAAGAAGCAAGGGGGCGCGATAAGACGAAGGCATGCCCGGCGAACAGACGTCTCACTGCCTGAGGTCATCGAAACAGGTGACTGACGCTTCGGCGCTTGGAAAACCACTGAGCATGAGACAGGTGTCCTGGCCGATTAATGCAGTCACCAAGTAACCTAGACAGGGGAATAGATGAACTGCCAAGTCAGGTGGCTTGAACAAAAAGGGGGGGTTAGGTTGACCAAAATCCCCACGGGCCAGCTCCCGCTAATCCCTTGGTCTGAGTCCCGGTTGGACGCGTGGCGGCCCACGCTCCCCGGATTTCACTCAGCCAAGAGGCCAAAAATCCCACGGGCCAGCTCCCGCTAATCCCTTTGTCCGAGTCCCGGTCGGACGCATGGCGGCCCATGCTCCCCGGATTTCACTCAGCCAAGAGGCCAAAAACCCCACGGGTCAGCTCCTGCTAATCCCTTGGTCCAAGTCCTGGTCGGATGCGTGGCGGCCCACACTCCCTAGATTTCACTTGGCCAAGAGGCTAAATCCACACGGGCCAGCTCATGCTGCTCCCTTGGCTCAGGCTCTTGGGCGGCCTCGCGACAACACCGGCCTCAAGCCCAAGCGGCCAGATACTCACATCAGGGCACGGAGCGGTGCTTAGACACCCGCGATGACTAGTGGCCCGAGCACAGGCTTGCCCGAGCCACAAACACCCAAGAATCTCCTCACCCGAGCGCCCGTGCTAGAGGCTCGCAAAAACCACCCCGATTAGTCGGCTTTGTGGCCAATCTACTCTCACTATCACTCGGGTCTTTAATAATTGAAAATGAGAGCAGCCACGCCTGCTATAGAGCAATCAAAGAAGGAAAATCACATTCGAAGAGAGGGGATTTACTAGAGTCCGTATGATGAGGAGGCGTCGGGGGAGAATCTCGCCGAAACCCGGCTGGCCAGGTCGGAAGCATAGCGGGGCAGATGAAGAAAAACCTGTCCTTCCAACTCTTGTTAGAGGAGGGAAGTTGAGAAAGGAAAGAAGCCTCGGGACGAGTTTGGAAGAAAAACTCGCCAAATTCCTGCCTTTTCAGATAAAAGAAGTAGTGAAAATGGTCGAACCCGAAGGGGAAGGCGATACAACTGAAAAATAATAGCCGTCCCACAAAGAAGGTGGATGGAATTAGGAGTCAGTGGGAATAGATTAAGGTGAAGGTATTGACAAACAGAAGCGATAAAAGGGTGGATTGGGAAACGTAGCCCCGCCTGCAGATGGTCGCGGGAGATGGTAATGTAGTGTGCAGGAGGTCTGACAGGTTGATCGGAGGTAGCAGGCAGTAGAATGAGATGGTCGGAAGGAATGTGAAACTCTGCTATAATCGCGTCGAGGTTGCATTGCTTGAGGACTGACGTCGCAGTAACATACCAGGGGTGCGGGTCTCGCGACGAGGAAGTCATGAGAAACAGAAGAAGGAAGGAAACCCAATCAATAAGGGGGTCGTCGGAGAAGACAGCCGAGACCAGAGGTTCTACCGCAGGCCTAGCCGGAGATAGGAGCGCAGTACACCGGGGTAAAAGGGTAAAAAGTCGGTGGTAAAGGTAATAAGCTATTTATGCAACTGCGTAGGTCATCAGAACCGCCCGATGGCGGGTCACTACAGATGCGACGACTTATAATAGCCGTCTGATCGGACCCGGAGGGGGCCCAGGAAACGAAGTGCCCTGCGCCCAACCTTGTCATTCGCTCAGCAGATGGTGAGCATCGTGCGACCCTAACAAGGAATGGGAAAAAGACACGTGGAACACTCCTTGGCCGAAGGCATTAATGCAAGAGATCTCGATCTGCTAAGAGATACCAAGCAGCAGAAGGGGAAAAGACAAATGATGTGACATCACCGGCCGATCGGGATCCCTGGGCACTGACAAGTTCATGGAGAGGCCCTGAGAAGGGGCCACGAGGTCCCGACGTGCCAGGCTTATGTCAACAAATGATAGTCCAGTCAGTCGGACTCGCCACCTCCTTCGACTAGACTCGAGGGGAACACTTGTGATCCCGGCCTTGCCTACGGGTAGGTTCATCTGTCGGGCCAACCAGCCAGCCTGGCGCCAGGAAGGTTCAGGAGACAGGTCGGAAAAGGCGTCCTCGGGGAGGTTCCCGCTCCTAGGAGCCCCCAGGGGCAGTGCCTAGCAGGCCACCAATGGAGTTGGTCGGGCCACCAGCCATTCTACCACTTGGACGCACGGATCGTCGCGCGCCTGGGCCACCCCGACCTAGAGCTAGGTCATGCGCCTCAGTCGGACGCAGTGCGACCTATGCTTCAATATCATCACCAGGATGGGATATCTAACAGAAGAGACAGACATCACCCGGTAAACCCCCGACTCAGGGCGTACCCTGCGCCTCCATTCTACCAGTTGGACGCGTAGCTGCCCACGCTCACTGGCTATCACCCGACCTGGTCCGCGGCACTCAGACACGGAGGTCGGCGCTCGGGGTACGGGCTATCTCGCCCCTACGCCCCCTATATCATCATATCCAGGGTACGACCCTGCTAACGGGGTTCGGCGCGCCTTACTCACCCGTGACACTTCTCGCAGTCATACCGCCCATCCAGTACCCTTGTACTGCTCGAGCACCCCACGCCATGCCGTGCCATTCCTAAGTGCTGCCTACGAGCTGACAGTTATCATACTCTTGTCTCGTCAGTACGGATAAGGGTTGTCAGCTCCCCTGGCTATATAAACTCCGCACTCCCTGCGCGCGCGCAAGTTTTCTCATCTCTTGCCTCGTTTCAATTTAGTTCCACTATTATGCCTGCGGATCCTGACTTGACCGTCGAAGTGCCTGACCGAGAAAATCCTCGACGGGTTTACTAACGGTCGCTGTTTTGTAGAGCCCTGCCGGTGCGCGACCAGCTCGCTACCACCTCACTCGCTCGTGCCACCCGGGAGACCGTCCGACCCTGGGATCGCCACCTCGCTTCTCGACAGGATCAACCAGGGATAATTGCAAGGCTCCCGAGATGCATGCCACCACTAGGCCTCTTTGCTTGATAGTCACCCTATCTCTTTGCATCTAGACTTGGGGTCCACTCGGGCTCAAACTGAAGCCTTCGAAAAGATAAAGACCCATTTGTTGCTCAAGACTAGGAATATGCTTCTACTTAGGAGATAGACACACTAAGGAGGGTCGTATCCAGGTTGGAAGATTGAGTAGAAGCTCATTATTGCCACACTCAAGAAGCCAAGGAGGCTAAGACATAGGCCCTTAACAAACTGTACTCAATTATGGCTCAAAAGACACTTTAGAGTATCCACGTCAGATTCTCTAAATAAAAATTTTATCTTAAAATTTACATTTTATGTAAAAAAACTCTTGCATCAATTTATCCTATTCATTCCCTAAATTTAGATTGTATGAACAGTACCTCTCTAAATTTAGAGAATGAAATTCATTCCCTAAATATTAAAATATTTATTCTTACCTACATTTGCCATTTCTTCGTATCGGCTCATAGGTTTAACATAAATAATAATAATAAAATACATAGGAGAGAGAAATAATAATAATAATAAAATACATAGGAGACAGAAATAATAATAATAATAATAATAAATAAAAATATGATAAATTATAGGAAAGCTGATGTATTGTGTAGTGAAAAGTAGATATCCAAATTTAAATAAAGTAGTTCTTTTATCTTAAATTTTAAATTTTTAATAGAGTGGATGCTCTTAAAGCATACAATCCAAAGTCTAAAAGCTGAACTGGCTGGTGAGGTGGAGAGATTGGTTGCCTAGGAGGCCAAGTGGGAGGTGATGTTCTGGTCTAACCCAAAAGTTACCAACTTGTTAGTGGACTGTATGTATTCCTACCTAAAGACCAGATTTGATGATTGTATATCTCATTTTGAGGAGGCCAGATATTGTAAAGACCCTCCCTCCTCACTCTTCGAAGGGGCGTCACATCTCTTTCTCCTTAACCAAGACCAGTTGACTGACTCCTTGAGTAGTTGACTGGCGCCAGTCGACTCCTAGGCCAAATCACTCCCCCAATCTTTCTGTTCGAAATCTGGCCGGGGACTAGTCGACTGGTGGGACTACTAGTCGACTGATGTAGTCGGCTCAGCCTGGAAATCAATCGACCAATGTTTTTGTTCTCTCGATTTCACTTAGGGCAGTCGACTGACTCCTTGAGTAGTCGACTGATACTTCTGGAATTCCAATTCCAAACTTCAGAAACTTTGAACAAGTCCATGAATACATTTTTAATTCAACTATACTAAGATTATAGAACTCACAATCATAATAACCATATCATAACCATCCATAGCAATTTAAACTCATCATCTTTTGCGGAAATAAACACTACTATCATGAAACATAATCTTTGCGGAGTCAACTACTATCATGAAACTCAAGTAACTTATAAAGTTCTACTGCTTAGAACACTAGCAAATCTCATCCCAAAGGATCTCACTCCACGGTTCTGCCACCACTGACACAAATCATCCTTCCTTTAGCGTCCTTGACTTACATCCTTTCTTTACCTTTATCTGTAGTAAAAGGATGAAAACTATAAGCAAATTTCTTAGTAAGTAGATACCTATTCTCACAAAACATGCAATCGATATTAAACATGCTCATGCTTGCTTTCAAAACTTGTGTAACTGAAAATGCTATACTTATCATGAAAAATGCTTATGAATACACTTGTAACAAATGTTTGCATTTGAAAACTTTGCTTGAATTGAAAAAAATGATTAACATGCTTGAACAAATGCTTGCTTTTTAAAACTTGAAACTTTTATATTCTTATACTTCAAAATAAATAAACATCTTGCTGATGGGCCCGACATAGTACCAATGCGCGCATCCCTAATAGGTTTCGAGGTAGCTAGCCACCGAACCCTACTAGAGCGTCTCTACTAGGCTCGCTTAGATCTGTGGGCCTCAGCCCGGTACATGTCACTTAATAAAAGTAATATATTTAAACTTGTACTCATGCTTGTACTTAAAATGTGTAACTTAGCATATTCTTTGCAACTAAAAAAAGTAATGTTCTCAAAACTTATTTGGAAAACACATCAAGACCTTGGTCTTTTATTTACATAAATGCTTAGTCCCAGAACTCATTCTAGGACTTAGTAAGACCTCAGTCTTACTCTGAATTTTTATCGAGCACCTTGCATGTCCTAACTCCCAAAACTCATTTTGGGTGAATCAAGATCTTGGTCTTGCTATACTAAGATCACAAACACCAAAAGATTTAGAATCATGTTCTACGATGACTAAAAATCAAACGAGAACTACTTTTACTGCAGGTGAGTGATCTACTTACATCTTTATGCTTATAACTCACTATACCAAGTGTTCTAGTGTGGAACCCCTTCGTCCACGTCCTTGGCATGGTCGCCGGATCTTGGGCGCAAGAAAAGAAAAAGAAACCCTAGTTCTCCTTTTCTTGTTTTCGACAGGGAAGAAGGAAGAATGAGAAAACCCATGGTTTCCTCTCCTTTCTATCCTTTATATACTAAGTGGAAGTTGAAACAACTTTTATAAAAAGACGCATATTGACACTTATCTTATATTATTTCTATATCCCAATGTGATGCTTTATCACTACCTAATGGAAACTTAATCAATGCTAAATGAGGGGTCTTGGATTCGAGGCTCGGCTCTGACCCCTTTAAAAAAAAATTTATATTTCTTTTTATTTTGAAAAATTCTGGAAAAATATTGGAAAATTTCCGGGCGTTACAGATATCCTCCTCTTTGAAGGGACTCCTTTTTTAGCCTAGACCTAGCCATCGACTGTGCTTTCGAAAGTTTATAAATTTTTAAGCCTTCCACCGAGTAACATATTGGCAGACTCTAGCATGGCATTGTACGACCTTAAGCCCATGTACATTTTAAGGGTGAAGAACCTTGCTAACTTTACTCTTCCCTTTAAGGAAGGATGATTTGTAAGGACCTCAACCCTGTATTGACAGGGTCAGCCAACTTTGAAGCTGTTATATTTGAGAGATGTCTTAAAAACAATCACCTTTAATATTGTATTATTTATTTGAATGTGCATTCTATATGTATGTAATTTGATCTTAAACTCAATTAATAAGTCCACGATACAATGGATAACATGAGAGAAATCGTGATTAGATCACGATTTGTGGTATCCAATCAGGTGCAATAATGTATGTACTAAAATTTTACCTAGTCGATGAATTAATGAGATTGGACATCATCAATTTTGTGAGACTAACATATGTTATACTGTTTGATTTAAGCAGCTGATCCTTGCTAGTTGGAAACATTAGGATGCTGAGAGTTAACATGTGAATGTTAGTTATAGGTAACTAGTTTATTGGATGTAATATACTATGAGACTTCATATGGTTTTTTATATGTCGATGAAGGTCTCATTGTAGCTCGAGTAGAAGTTTTCTTTGACTTGAGGTATTCAAGTCAGCATGGTCATGGAGACTTATACTTTGATATCTTAGTAAGACAACTCTTAGGATGTGTAGATCTGAGATCATTAAGTATAAGCCAATATGCCCGAAGGTATTTGAATAGTCAAAAGAGGGTTCGTCACTCCTTCAAGAAGATGTATACCCTATGACCTCTTGTCACGATTATTACTCATAAGCCTTTGACCAAAACAAACACCTCAAGAGAATGATATTCTTAGGCATGTATTGTTCAACAATTCAAATCCATAGGATAAAGAACTACAATTTGGACTAGGTGTAACGTAGTCAACTTAGTAGAAACTGGCACATAGAGCATGTTTTAAACTAAGTGGGTATAAAATGAGTGAAAGGAACAAACACACTCATAACTGTAGTTGCTGAAGGGTTCAGAAGATGTTCTGAAATCAACTATAATTTTCCGATCAATTAGGATCATGATGTACTACTAATTGACACTCATGATCGATTGATAATTAATAGTTAATTATGAACGATGGATATAATCGAGAACCTATTAGGCCACACATACTACGAGTATGCCTTTTAAACCTAAGAGTAAGTTGAGATTAAGATTCTCAATGAAAGAAAGAGATTAAGTTTGGTTGTATCAAGCGAAGGGTAAATTCGAAAAGTATTTGTTACGATGGAAGAACTAATAGGTCATGCCTCTTGTAGGCAAATTGGACCTACTCATTAAACATTAGTTTGGTTTTGATTCACACCTCTTGTAGGTGGATTAAGCTAACATATATGATATGAGCTTAAGCTTAGGCATAGGTTATGAGTTACTCCCCAAGTCTTAATTAAGAGGTGTATAAATACCTCTCCATAAAACAAGAGAGTTAAGATTTTCTTAAGGGTTTTTGCTCCTCTTGTTTTTGGTGTGCCGCTCCTTCAAGAGTCGTTGCCCCTCTCCCTTGTCGACGCCTCTTTGCAAGACTCCAACCAATAGTTTGTTGAACCTTCTATTTGTTATTTTCCCTTGGTGTGTGGTTGACCATTTCCGACCATTCCTTCTTCCAACCAAAAGGTGGGAAGAATTCTTGGATCACCGTCGGATCTACAAGGGAGTACTGTCAGACCTCCTTTTGGTGTCGCCGAGTTGCAATTGTCACCGGGTACCAAATTAAGCCGTGGGTTTTTCTCCTCTCTCACATCGTCTCCTCATTTTTCTAGTACAAAATGGAGAGAAAAAACTTGTGGCTTGTAAAGTCATCTTGAAAACAACTCAGCATGGATATCGATCGAGGATAATCTAGTGAGGTTTTCTAGTTGATGTCATTTCCGTTAAACGTCATCTGATAGGTATAATTCCTAAATGAAATTTAATCTACGATTATGTCTTACACATGTGTATTTCCATGGTTGTGATGTGTGTTATAATAATATAGAAATTTATTTCACTTCCGCTATTTGTTTTTCGAAAACATATTTATACACGCATAGATTCACACGTAAAAAACACAAGAAGTGTTATCTGAGCCACTTGTGTTTTCGACATAGATCGTGTAGGATCAGTGCCGGTCGATAGAGGGGGGGGGTGAATATCGACTTGAAAAATTCTTCAGAAGTACGTCGGAAAACTCCCGTTAATCGTCTTTCTATCAGGTTAGTAAGCAGCAGAAAATAATAAAACAAGAAAGACAAACCACAATTGACACACGGGTTTTACTTGGTCCTAACCCCCCAAGATCAGTACATCCAAGGCCTAAGCACTCAATCGTGAGTCCACTATGTTGGATCGAGAGAAACGATAGAGGGGGGGGGGGTGAATATCGTAAAACGTTCGGATTAAAGTTAGAGCAATTACGCAGCGGAAATTTAAATCAAACACACGCAAACACCAAGTTTTTTACTTGGTTCGGAGTCGCGGTCGGCTCCTACTCCAAGGCCCACAGTCGTTGACTGTTTACTATGGGCAATTCTATATTTGCGCAAAACCGTTTACAGAGAGATATTACAAAAGCAGTATAGTAAACTTAAAAACAACTCTTCGTTACCAACGTCCGGTGTAGATTGACTTTTCGGAGCGGAGGGACGTCGTCGGCGATTGTATCTCGAGTTGGGAGGTTTCCGGAGCAGAGCGCGGGAGCAGAAGAGCGTAGAAGCGTTGAAAGAATTATTGTTCGAAGCTTTGGGGTCGAGGGCCTATTTATAGCCCCTGGGGGCGCCAGGAACGTCGGGGGCGCCCCCCACGTGTCGGCCGATCCGAGTTCCACTCGGTCAGCTCTGATCCCTTTAAACTCGGGATCAGATCTTGACGGGGGCGCCCGGGACGCTGGGGGCGCCCGGGTTGACCGGGTCAACTCTTATCCCTTGGCTTCGCTGGCTTCTGCTTCGTTGGCTTGCACTGGGGGCGCCCGGGACGCTGGGGGCGCTCGGGAGCATGGGGGGCGCCCGGGAGCACGGGGGCACCCCGCCCATGAGCTGTCGAAGCCTGCCTTTGCTTCATGTGTTTTGTGTTCACCTTGGGGGCACCCGGGACACTCCGGGCGCCCTGGTCAGCTGCTGCCTCACTCCTTTGAGGCTCTCTGAGCTGCAGACACTCGTTCCTTCGGTCCTGCATCCAGGGTTAGTCCAAAACAATATAAAATAGTAAGATGTTAGTTTATACAGCCTTAGCTGTCTTGGTTCTGAATTTGGGCCTCCAAAATGGAGCCCTAGGTCGAACCGACGCCTACTGTTCCCTCGACGGGGAACGCGTCCTCACCTACTCCTCTCGGGAGAATATACTTGATGACAACCGGCTCCTTCGGTTAGACTTTTGCCCAGCAGTCCTTCGCTAGGTGCCTAGCTGTCCTTCGCCAGGTCTTCAGTACCAAGCTGTCCTTCGCCTGGTGCCTTCAGTTCCAGGCAGTCCTTCGCCTGGTGCCTAGCAGTCCTTCGCCAGGTCTTTGACTCCTAGCATCCCTTCGCTAGGTGCCCAGCAGCCCTTCGCTGGGTCTTAGGGTTCTGATGCCTAGCAGTCCTTCGCTAGGGCTTTGTATCCTGGCATTCCTTCGCCAGGTGCCTAGCAGTCCTTCGCTAGGGCTTTGTATCCTGGCAGTCCTTCGCCAGGTGCCTAGCAGTCCTTCGCTAGGGCTTTGTATCCTGGCAGTCCTTCGCCAGGTGCCTAGCAGCCCTTCGCTAGGACTTTGTTTCCTAGCAGTCCTTTGCCAGGTGCCTAGCAGCCCTTTGCTAGGACTTTTCCTGCACACTTGAGTAACATTGTTAGATCACCAATAATACTTAACTTTGAACCCTTTGCCAATATCAAAACAAGGTTCGATATGGTGCTTCTTGCACCAACAATCTCCCCCTTTTTGATTTATGCCAACACAATTCAAAGTTAAGTAAAAATTACAACAGTTTAAGCAAGAGGGTTAACACCAATAAAACATAGCAATTCTGAACAGTCTAAAACCAATGTAATTTGAACAGAAATTTTTTTTTCTCATACTCTCATACTCCCCCTGAATCATTGTGTTATAAAACACTTAACTTTGACCCTTCCTCCCCCTTTGACATATATCAAAAACAAACATGGGTGAACAGGGTATCTAACAGGGATTTTTGAGTTTTTCTGAGTGCTTCATGTTTTTGACAAAGTGTTTTTCAAAAATAGAGTAAAAGTATTTTCATTAGCAAAACTTTTTACACTTAGATAATTTTCCATTATGAGAAGTTTTGCAGGCCTAAAATAAAAAAAAACTTTTACTTATAAGGAAAAAAATGTACTTAGGCAAAATTTCCATTTTTGAAGCCAAATTTCCATTTTTGAAGCCAAATTTCCAAAAAAAGCTCAACTTTTAGAGTTAGGAAAAAAAAATTTGTTTACTAAAGAAAATTTTGCACATTTAGACGAATTTGCTTGGAAACACTTTGTACATTTTGAAAAACATAATTCTTAAGAAATTTCAAGGCAAGTTTTTCCCCAAAGAAAACTTTACTTAGAAATATTTGCCAAAATTTTCAAAAAGTTTTGCTCAGACAAATTTACTAAGAAAAATTTTACTTAAAAAAACATGTACTTAAAAACATTTGAAACATTTAGACATACTTAAAAAATTTTGAAGCACTAGAAATACTTGAAAGCACTTGAAGTAGTTTGAAATTTTAACAGCACTTGGCACTTAAAAACAATTTGAAGTACTTAAAAAAATACTTTAAAAAAAATTCTTAGACCAATTTTAAAGCACTTAGAAATACTTAGCTTTTTGTGAAAACGAGATAAAAATTTCTCTCTTTTCTATTTCTCTCCCCCTTGGCCATATATCAATAAGGAGGTTTTGAAAGAAGATTTAAGAAAGAAATGTGTGTATCAGAGTTTATGAGCTTTGAACATAAAAATACTTGTTATAATTCTGAAAGTATAGCATGTAGCTTAAATTGTACCAATGAAAGCTCCACTTTGAAAAGTATTGTGAAAAAAATATTTTGTATTTATAGGCAAGTTTTTAGAAAATTCACATACTTAGAATACTATTGCTTTAGAAAAGTATTAGTGCTTTTGAAAATATTATACTTTGAAAAATAGAAGTACTTTTGAATGATATTATGCATTTTTGACAATATAAGTACTTTTGAAGATTATGCATTTTTGAAACATATAAGTACTTTTGAACATAATATTTTAAGAAAAAATTTAATATAATACTTTACTTGGCATGGTTTCCTTTCCAGTCTGACACAATCCTAGGAAACCTTGTTAACTACAAGGGCATTTTCCTATGTGTCCTAGAAAATTTTCAATCCAAGTAAATATTATAAAAGTAACTTCATAAGTCACAAGAATTTTGAAAAATAAAATAATAGTATTTTGGAACAAAAATTATTTATGTTTTCAAAAGGATTTTAAACTTGCAGTGCATGAAAACATATAATTTTGAAAAAATGTTCAATAATTCTTTTAATTTAATCTCCCCCTAAGCTTGACCCAGTCTTAGGAAGCTTGTTGACTTCAAGCGATCTTCCTCTGAGTTTTAGGGTTTGATTTAAATTATAAGAATTATCTAATAACTTCAAAACAAATAATTACCAAAAAAAGGATAGTGAGTCATGCTTTTAGGTCCTAGATGTCTCACCCAGTTCTACGTGGTCAAACATGTTAACCTTATGGGTTGTGTGAGACAAATATTTAATTTTAACAAAAAATGGTTAATTTTGAAACATTAAACCTTAGTTTAAAAGTTAAAATGATTTTTGAGGATTTTGAAATTAATTAGAATTTTAACTTTGAATTTTAAAAATTGTTAAGTTGAATTTTGAAAATAATTGATTGAAAATAATTAAGTTGAATTTGAGAATAATTAATTGAAAATAATTAAGTTGAATTTTGAGAATAATTAATTGAGAATAATTAAGTTGAATTTGAGAATAATTAATTGAAAATAATTAAGTTGAATTTGATTTGTACGGTTGATTGGGCTGGACTAAACTTTTAGGTCCTGAGCATCTCACCCATTTCTAAGTGACAAAACAGGATATCCTTAACTGTTTTGTGAGATGCATATTTTAATAGAAAGATTTATTTTGAAAAGGCCATGATTAATTTTGAAAAGTTAAATTATTTTTTTTAAACCCAATTTAAATTTATTTTGAAAAGAGATATTTGAATCTAAAATTAACTGAAAATTTGTGTTAGATTCGAATTTAACAAAGAGTAAATTGAATTTGAATTTCAAATATTGGCTTCCAGGTCTTGGCGAGGCACAAGGCCTTCTTTGGCCGTAGCCTTATTGGATCATCAACCCTTTCCTAGACAAAGCCTTTTAGTGAAATTTCATCCTCAAAATTACTTTTTGGTAAATTCTGGTCTAACTAGTTTGGGTCTTGGATCGGTAGCTTCGGCTAGTTTCACCAGTCTAAAGAGACCAAGTAGTGTATACTTGACCTTATTAGAAAAGGCTTCCCTAACGTACTATCATCTCACCTCCACCCAGTACTATGTTGTTCAAATTTCAGTTAAGTTGGTTCAGTCCTTATACTGCCTATTTCTAAGCAATAAAAAATAAAATAAAAAGCAACACACAATTAAAGCAAACAAGACAAAAATGATCTAAGTTACATCATAATCGAAATAAAACTCTGGGTTTCTAAAATTAGCATGGTTGTGAATTAAGTTTTCTAACGTATTGACCTTAACTAATTTATACAAGTTAATCATGTTATTCAAGGTAAATATTGGATTTTTAAATACTGTAAATTTACCTTTTGATTCCTGGTTGGGAATCTCTCCCTTGATTCTAGCCATCTCTCTTTTGCTTGATTGTTTCTTCGCCATTTTGTAGTGGTCGCGAGCCAACCAGACTAGTTTCCAAGGATCCCTTCCTTCGCCGTCAGATTCTGAGTCTGAGTCGGACTCAGGTACTGGTTGAGGTCTCTTTTGCATTTCTCTTGGAGTTTTCCCTGCAATGAAAATTATACTTTCCTCGACCATTATAGTATCAGTCTGATTATTTAATTGTAATTCAAAAGAAGATTCAAAATTGGTTACCATTTTTGTCTCAGTCAATTTGTCTTCAGACTGTGGCTTGAATTCGTAGTCAGGTATGGATTCTTTCTCATCTTCTGATCCGGAGTCAAAGTTCTCAATGCTGGAGCTCTCTTCGTGTAGATTGATTAGTTTATCCCAAATTTCTCTTGCACATCTGAATGGACCTACTAGTTCGAGTTGCTCCTTGGTTAGGCCACATTGTTGTTGGGACCAGGTGCATGTCGACAAGGATACGAGTTCGTAAAATTTTAAATTTTTACGTGCAGCGGAAGAATTTGCATAAAATAATTTCCTAAATTATTTTAACTTCGTATCTAGCATGCAACCTTATGGTGTGTTGACATAATCATAAAATAAAACTTTGCGGAAAAGTAAACTAATTTACATTATACCTCTCGTAACTCGAAGTAAGGGACGAGATCCAACCGTAGCGTCCCTTGGAAGCTCCGCCTCTATTCGCGTCCACGCCGAGTTCTCTTCGGGATGACTTCGCAAAGTCACGAGTTTTGTGCCGACGAGAACTACTAGATTCTCGGAAGGCACAACTAGAAGAATAAGAGAAAATAATGGAAAACTAACCAACGAAGTAACGGAATCGAATTCCGAGAAGAGAGGAGTCGCTATCCGCTTCTTCTTCGTGTTCGGGTTCTCCTTCTTCTTGATAGCTCACGCCAACTTCACCTTGGATGTAGGTTGGGTGCGCCGGCCCTAAACCACAAGGTTGGGCGCCGGCCCTAGGCAAGAGAGGGAGAGGGAGAGGAGAAGAGAGATTAAGAGAGAGAGGGAGAGAATAATTAATCTCTTGATTGGAATTAAGGGCTAGCCTTTGGTTCCTTTATATAGTAGCAACTCCTTTGCTAAGTCTCCCTCTAAACCGAATTAACAGAATTAACGAAATTAGTTATAAGAAATTTATCTTATAAATTTTCTTATTAATTATTCCGTTTAAACCGAGTCTTTATTATAAACTAATTTATAATAAAACTAATTCTTCTTCTCTTTAAATTATGGAATAAATTTTTATAAGAAATTTATAAACTTTCTTATTATGAAAAATCAATTCATAATTGATTTTATAAAATTAAAATAAACCAATTCATGGATTATTTTAACTTCCATAAAAAGAATAAATTTCTACAAATTTATTTATATAAATTTCTTTATACAAATTTATTTATCCATAATTTATAAAATAAATCGCACTAGATTTATTTTATTAATTAAACCAAAATTAATTGGTTTTCTCCTCTTATTGTGGCCGGCCGCCAAAGGGGGTTTTGGCACCCTCTTTGGCCGGCCAAACCAACCCGAACCGCAGCGAATTAAATTCATTTAATTCGCCCAAAAAGCCTTCAAAAGACTTAGCCATTTTTAGCTTCCATTGCGCCTCTGACTAACTCAGATTCGACTTATTTCTCTTGATCGGAAAATCTAATTTTCAACTCGTTTTAAATCCCTCGGATTACTCGTAGTGCGTGTGACTAAATAGGCTTTCGATTTATGTTGGCCGTCTATAATTAACTAATTATAGAACGATCATGAGTGGCACCTAGTAGTACATCATGATCCCCAATTAATCGAAAGATCAACGGTTTGACCTCAGAAGAAATTATTCTAAAACCCTTCAGCAGCTCTAATGAATCGTGCCCCATTCCTTTCACCACCTTATACCCACTTGGTTTAGGACACGGTCTATGATGTCAATCCCCACTAGGCTGACTACGTCACACCTAGCCCAAGTAGTGTCTTTCTCATCCTTTGGATTTCTAATTACTCTCATGTATTTTAGAGACTCTCACTCTAAACATGATATACTCTGGCCAGAGATTTCTGAGTAACAATCCGACGATAGGCCTGGGTATACATCTCCTCGCAAGGAGTGGTGAATCCTTTGTAGGCTGTTCAACCATCTTCGGGCACTTTGGCTTATACCCAACCATCCTGGGTCCACACCTCCTTGGAGATGCTTGCTTAAGATGTTAAAGTATAAGTCTCCATGATCAAGATGACTTGAACACCGCAAGTCAAAGGAACATCGCACTTAAGCTGCAGTAAGAACTTCATTGACATATCATTATAGATAACCATATGAAGTCTTACAGCTAGTCACTCCAATGAACTAGTTCCCTTAACTAGCATCCATGTTTATCTCTGGACATCCCAATGTCACCAGCCAGTGAGAATCAGCTGATTAGAGAATAACCCATGCTAGTCTCAACAGAATTGATAGTATCCGTTTTTATCAATTCATCGACTAGGGATAATTTTAATACTTCACAATTGCACATTTAGAGATAATCACTAGTTGTGATCCCATCACAAATTCTCTTATGCTGTGAGTTGTATTACGGACATTCAGTAGATGAGTTTAAGATCCCAATCAAATACACAAAACATGTATACTCAAATAGTGAATTATCATTTATTAATATAAATGTTTACATCATAAGGCGATTGCCTTAGGACACTTCTCTCATATCACTAACAATTGTAGGATTGCAGTTACCCTTGCATCGGTCTCGATTTGATTGAGAGTGTGTTCATCTAGTTTATCCCACTCGATTGATGACTCATCTTCTACGGGAAAGAGAATCCCGTTTGGATGATCCGCCATAAGTCCATGTGGGCCTTCAGAAGGGACTCCATTTGACATCTCCAAAACTTGAAGTTCTCGCCGGAGAATAGTGGGTGGACGGGCACTGTTCCACTCGTGGTTGGCCATTTAGTTTAATCCTTGCATACAAAAGAAATAACAGAAATGTACCAAGACTTGGTCTTGGATTAGTAGTGCGGGAGAAGAGAAAAAAATAGCCCAAAATAAATATTGCACGAATTTCAAGGTGAAATAATAATAAAATAATAAAAACAATTTATGATAAATTTTTGAAAATGTTGATTTTATCAATTCTGATTAATGATGAAAAAGTAGAAATTTAATGTTTAGGAAAAAATTTGCTTAGCACGATTTTCGAGAAAAATATTAAAATAATAATAAAAAAATTTTATGACAAATTTTCAAAAATTGTTCATTTTATCAATTTTGAGTTATGGTGAGAAAATAAGAATTCAAAATTGAAAAAGGCGTAAGAATATTTTAAACACACCTACAGATATTATTTATTTGGAATAAAGATCGAGTGGTGTTGCACCACCTCGATTAAAGAAAAAGAAAAGAAATAAAATAAAAAATTCGTAAATCCGAAAAAACTTTCAAACTGGTGGTTGCACCAAGTTTGAGCTACCCCGCTCTGATACCACTTGTTGGATCGAGAGAAACGATAGAGGGGGGGGGTGAATATCGTAAAACGTTCGGATTAAAGTTAGAGCAATTACGCAGCGGAAATTTAAATCAAACACATGCAAACACCAAGTTTTTTACTTGGTTTGGAGTTGCGGTCGGCTCCTACTCCAAGGCCCACAGTCGTTGACCATTTACTATGGGCAATTCTATATTTGCGCAAAACCGTTTATAGAGAGATATTACAAAAGCAGTATAGTAAACTTAAAAACAACTCTTCGTTACCGACGTCCGGTGTAGATTGACTTTTCGGAGCGGAGGGACGTCGTCGGCGCTTGTATCTCGAGTTGGGAGGTTTCCGGAGCAGAGCGCGGGAGCAGAAGAGCGTAGAAGCGTTGAAAGAATTGTTGTTCGAAGCCTTGGGGTCGAGGGCCTATTTATAGCCCCTGGGGGCGCCAGGAACGTCGGGGGCGCCCCCCCCCACATGTCGGCCGATCCGAGTTCCACTCGGTCATCTCTGATCCCTTCAAACTCAGGATCAGATCTTGACGGGGGCGCCCGGGACGCTGGGGGCGCCCGGGTTGACCGGGTCAACTCTTATACCTTGGCTTCGCTGGCTTCTGCTTCGTTGGCTTGCACTGGGGGCGCCCGGGACGCTGGGGGTGCCCGGGAGCATGGGGGCGCTCGGGAGCACGGGGGCGCCCCGCCCATGAGCTGTCGAAGCCTGCCTTTGCTTCATGTGTTTTGTGTTCACCTTGGGGGCGCCCGGGACACTCCGGGTGCCCTGGTCAGCTGCTGCCTCACTCCTTTGAGGCTCTCTGAGCTGCAGACACTCATTCCTTCGGTCCTGCATCCAGGGTTAGTCCAAAACAACATAAAGCAGTAAGATGTTAGTTTATACAGCCTTAGCTGTCTTGGTTCTGACTTTGGGCCTCCAAAATGGAGCCCTAGGTCGAACCGACGCCTACTGTTCCCTCGACGGGGAACGCGTCCTCACCTACTCCTCTCGGGAGAATGTACTTGATGCCAATCGGCTCCTCCGGTTAGACTTTTGCCCAACAGTCCTTCACCAGGTGCCTAGCTGTCCTTCGCCAGGTCTTCAGTACCAAGTTGTCCTTCGCCTGGTGCCTTCAGTTCCAGGCAGTCCTTCGCCTGGTGCCCAGCAGTCCTTCGCCAGGTCTTTGACTCCTAGCATCCCTTCGCTAGGTGCCCAATAGCCCTTCGCTGGGTCTTAGGGTTCTGATGCCTAGCAGTCCTTCGCTAGGGCTTTGTATCCTGGCATTCCTTCGCCAGGTGCCTAGCAGTCCTTCGCTAGGGCTTTGTATCCTGGCAGTCCTTCGCCAGGTGCCTAGCAGTCCTTCGCTAGGGCTTTGTATCCTGGCAGTCCTTCGCCAGGTGCCTAGCAGCCCTTCTCTAGGACTTTGTTTCCTGGCAGTCCTTTGCCAGGTGCCTAGCAGCCCTTCGCTAGGACTTTTCCTGCACACTTGAGTAACATTGTTAGATCACCAATAATACTTAACTTTGAACCCTTTGCCAATATCAAAACAAGGTTCGATATAGTGCTTCCTGCACCAACACACTAATGGTCTCCATTCCGGACTTTTTGGAGGCAGAGAAACTCGTCTTATAGTTATGTTTACAAGTAAGGAATAAAAGAAATTAATACATAAATAAAAAGCAAACAAAAGCAACTCGGCCAACTTTGGAAGTCCGAAGCGCCGCACGCTTCTTCCTGGAGCCTCCTTGGTCGCAGAGCTTCGATTTAAGCACTTTTTCTTTGTAGAGGATGCTTAGATTGATGTGGAAATTGGTGTCTAGCATTGAGGGGTCGAACCCCTTTATATAGTAGTGTCCAGGGCGCTTGTGATGTCTTGGGCGCCTACCACGTAGCGATCAAAGCTTCATCTGTCGCACCGAACTCGCAGCGTGGAAAAGCCATCTTTCCCAGGCACCTGGCTTGCCAGGCGCCTGGGAGTGAGCTGCCCCAACTGGGGTGCCCTACAAGCCTAGTGTGCCTGATTCAAGTCAGGCGCCCTGGATGACCTTCCCAGGCAGCTTTGCTTTGTGTTTCGTTCTCCTATCTTGCCTCCAACTCCAGGTACCTGCAAGACAACAAAACATACAACAAAACAAATATTGGATTTCACCCGAAACCCTAGGTCGAACCGACGCCTAATGTTCCCTTTCCCGGGGAACGCATCCTCACCTACTCCACATTGGAAAAGTTGCATTTGCCAATCAGAACCTCAGGTTGGACTTTCGATTAGCCTCCGAGAACCCGAATCTCGAGTCGTCTAACGTCGACCCATTTCTACTTCTATTCGCGATCCTCGCTCGACTAAAGCCTTTGCCAACCGGGACCTCCGGCTGGACTTTTGTTCGGCCTCCGAGAACTCGGATCTCGAGACGTCCGACCTTGACCCGTCTCTACTTCTGTCCGCCATCCTCGCTCGGCAAAGACTCTGTTGCCCGATCCCCGACCAGGACTTAGTTCTCAGTCCCCCGGACCAAGACTTCGTGCCCAGCTTCACTCACCAGGACTTAGTCCAACCTAGATTCCCTTGCTAGGATCCAGCTTCACTCACTTGGATTTAGTGCTCAGCTTCACTCACCAGGACTTAGTCTAACCTAGCTTCTCTTGCTAGGACCCGACTTCACTCACTAGTATTTCTTTGATCAAAATCATTCCTTTGCTAGTCATCATGATCCTAACTAGACTTCCTCCTTCTTTCAGATAAATATAACTCCAAACCTCAAGTCCGGTTTGGTTTACTCCCTTGGTCAAACTGACCAACCCTGGGTTCTGGTTCACTTTGCCAAATATCAGATCCTGTTTGGCTAATCCTTGATCAACCAGACTAAATCTTTGGTGTATTTTTACTAACTTCAGTATATTTTTAAACATCGAAACACTAGAGGAAGACATCACTGATGCATCTTGCACCAACAATCTCCTCCTTTTTGATTTTTGACAATATCTTAAGTTAGGTTAGGTCTAAGGGTTAAATCTAGCTTTAATCCTTGGGAGAAATCGAAAAAAAAACTAACTTAGGTTCCTCTCTCCTCCTTTGTCACATATCAAAAAATTACGGAAAAAACTTGTACCAACAATGAAAATTTTTGAAATGAATATAACATAAGCCTTTCTCCCAATTTTGAAAAATGCTTAAGATTTTAGAAAATGATTTTAAAAAAAAACTTATTCCTCCTTTTAGTTAAAAAAAATTAAGTACACATTTAGAAAAATATTAAAAACAACTAAGTACTTTTTAAAATTATTGTACCAAAAAGATTGAATTTTTCTAAGTCTAACACAATCCTCGGAAACTTATTGACCACAAGAGAATTCTTATGTGTCTTATAGATTTTCCATCAATATATTTAGTTTTAAAAAATAATAACTTTTCTTGATTTGGTTTCTTTTCCAGTCTGACACAATCCTAGGAAACCTTGTTAACTACAAAGAAAATTTTCCTAAGTGCCTTGGAAAATTTTCAAAATTCTAGTAAAAACTATTTTCATGAATATTCCAAAAGTTAAAAGATTTTCGAAATATAGTATTTTCAAACGTATTTAAAAGCCAAAAAGATTTTCAACATGGGTTTTGAAAATAGAATATTATGTCTTCAAATAATTTTGAAAAGATAGTGTATGAAAACATAATAATTTTGAAAATTTTAATAGTTCTTTTAATTTGACCTCCCCCTAAACTTGACACAGTCCTAGGAAACTTGTTAACTATAAGTGATCTTCCTCTGAGTCTTAGGGTTTGATTCAAACGAAAAGAATTATCCAATAATTTTTCAAAAAGCAATCAGAAAATAGAATCAACTTCTTTTGAGTAGGACTCCCCCTAAACCTGACATAATCTTAGGAGTCCTTGTAGATCATAAAGGATATTTCCTATCTGTCTTTAAAGTTCATCTAAATCAAAAGAGCAAGTATCACATTTTAAAAATATATTTTAAATAATATGATAGTTTTCAAAGAAATAATTTTTTGAAAAATATTTTGAGGGATTGAATTGTTAATTAAGAATTAATTATGATTTTAAGTTGTTAAGTATTAATTGATTAAGAATTAATTAAAGTTAAGTTATTAAAAATAAATTAATTAATGTTTAATTATTAATGAATTAATTAAGGTTTAATCATTAAAAAAATTAATTAAGGTTTAATTATTTAAGAATTATAAAGGTTTAATAAGATTAAAATTATTAAGGATTAATTAGGCTTAAAATTATTAAGAATTAATTAGGATTAAAATTATTAAGAATTAATTAAAGTTATGTTATTAAGAATTAATTAAAGTTTAACTTATTAAGGATTAATTGAAGAAATTGTTACGAATTAATTGGAGTTAAAATTGTTACGAATTAATTAGAGTTAAAATTGTTGCGAATTAATTAGAGTTAAAATTAACTTATTAAGGTTGTTAAGAAGTTTGTGTCTAGTTGCATCATTTTCATTAATTCTACAATTTCTGATTCATCTAGTATTTCTTTAGAATTTAAGTTTTCAATTTTGTTTAATACTTCTATTTTATCTGATTTCTTGTAAGCCTTATTAAACATAGCTTTAATTTTAATGAATTCTTCTTTATCTTCAGAATCATATTCTTCATTTTCAGAGTTATATTCAGAATTTAAAATTACATCATTATCTTCATAGTGGGCAAAATAATTTTCACAACTACTAATTAAGGTTGTAGTATTATATTCAGAAATGTAGTGAGTATTATCTTCAATATTATTTTCAAAGACATTAAGATTATCAACAATATTATTAGAGGTAAAGATCTTTTCATCATCCTTAACATTATTAGAAATTAAAATATTATTATCCTTAACATTATCAGAATTATTATTAATTGAATTATTATCATCCTTAACATTATCAGAATTATTATTAATTTCAAAATTTTAGCGTTAATATTAAAGATTAAAGAATTAATATCTATTATATTAACATTTTCTATGTTTGATAATTTGTCATGTAATACATTGAGTTGGTTGTGCAAAAAATCTAACTTATCAGAAAAATTTACTAAATTACCAGAATGATATAATTGTGCAGGAAATTAAATTTTATTGCCAAACTTAATTTTTCGTACCTTGGACGGACACTGGTTCTTGTAGTGTCTGTGCTTTTGATATTTGAAGCACTAGATATGACTCTTGTCCCTCCGGATTTATGGTACTGGTTCCTCCTTTACCACCGGTGGTGACAAATGATTCTTACGAGTAGGACACTGGTTTTTATAGTGCCCTCTCTCCTTGCACTTAAAACAAATAATATGATATTTAAAAATTGACATAATTGAAAAAAATACCTGTATTCACCCTTGCTCCCCCTCAATTCGTGGTGTAGTTACTCCTTCGGCTGTTAGTCCGGTGAAGAGCTTCCAAGCTCTGATACCACTTGTAGGATCCGTGCCGGTTGATAAAGGGGGGGTGAATATCGACTTGAAAAATTCTTCGAAAGTACGTCGGAAAACTCTCGTTAATCGTCTTTCTATAAGGTTAGTAAGCAGCGGAAAATAATAAAACAAGAAAGTCAAACCACAATTGACATGCGGGTTTTACTTGGTTCCCATCCCTCAGGGTCAGTACGTCCAAGGCCTAAGCACTCAATCGTGAGTCCACTAATGGTCTCCTTTCCGAACTTTCCGGAGGCGGAGAAACCCGTCTTACAGTATGTTTACAAGCAAGGAATAAAAGAAATTAATACGTAAATAAAAAGCAAACCAAAACAACTCAGCCAACTCTGGAAGTCCGAAGCGCCGCATGCTTCTTCCTGGAGTCTCCTTGGTAGTAGAGCATCGACTTGAGCGCTTTTTCTTTGCAGAGAATGCTTAGATTGATGTGGAAATTGGTGTCTAGCATTGAGGGGACGAACCCCTTTATATAGTAGTGTCCAGGGCGCCTGTGATGTCTTGGGCGCCTGCCACGTAGCGGTCAAAGTTTCATCCGTCGCCCCGAACTCACAGCATGGATAAACCTTCTTTCCCAGAAGCCTGGGACCTCCCAGGCGCCTGGGAGTGAGATGCCTCAACTGGGGCACCCTACAAGCCTGGGGCGCCTGATTCGAGTCAGGCACCCTGGATGACCTTCCCAGGCAGCTTTGCTTTGTGTTTCGTTCTACTATCTTGCCTCCAACTCCAGGTACATACAAGACAACAAATCATTCAACAAAACAAATATTCTTAGCCTTAACGAATGATTCTGACTTTGGATTTCACCTAAAACCCTAGGTCGAACCGACGCATAATGTTGCCTTTCCCGGGAACGCATCCTCACCTACTCCACACTG
>JAGFNQ010003634.1:93109-112080 GCA_024364735.1 Boesenbergia rotunda
GCAAGGAATAAATAAATTCAAACATAACTTGTAAATAAAAAACAAACCAAAAACTCGGCCAACTCTGGAAGTCCGAAGCGTTGCACGCTTCTTCCTAGAGCCTCCTTGGTCGCAAAGCTTCAACTTGAGCACTTTTGCTTTGCAGAGAATGCTTAGAATGACGTAGAAGTGATGTCTGGCATTGAGGGGTCGAACCCCTTTATATAACATCGTCCAGGGCGCCCTAGAGGCCTCTGAGGCGCCTCAGTATGGTCAAACTTGATCAGTAATCGTGAACATCATGGATGGGATAAGCCAGCCTTCCCAGACGCCCTGGACCTTCCCAGGCGCCTGGGAGACATCAGGCGCCTAGCTTGCTAGGAGCCTGGGAGTGGGTTTCCCCAACTGGGGCGCCCTCAAGCTTGGGGCGCCTGATTCAACTCAGGCGTCCTAGATGACCTTCCCAGGCAGCTTTGCTTTGTGTTTCATTCTCCTATCTTACCTCCAACTCCAGGTACCTGCAAGACAACAAAACACACAACAAAACAAATATTCTTAGCCTTAACGAATGGTTCTGACTTTGGATTTCACCCGAAACCCTAGGTCGAACCGACGCTTAATGTTCCCTTTCCCGGGGAACACGTCCTCACCTACTCCACACTGGAGAAGTTGCGTTTGCCAACCGGAACATCCGATTGGACTTTTGCTTAGCCTCCGAGAACTCGAATCTCGAGATGTCCGACCTCGATCCATCTCTACTTTTATTTGCGATCCCCGCTCGACTAAAGCTTTTGCCAACCGGGACCTCCGATTGGACATTTGCTCAGTCTCCGAGAACTCAGATCTCGAGACGTTCGACCTCAACCCATCTCTACTTCTGTTCGACAACCCTCGCTCGGCAAAGACTCAGTTGCCCGATCCCCGACCAGGACTTAGTGCTTAGTCCCCCGGACCAAGACTTCGTGCCCAGCTTCACTCACCAGGACTTAGTCCAACCTAGCTTCACTCGCTAGGACCCAGCTTCACTCACCAGAATTTAGTGCCCAGCTTCACTCACCAGGACTTAGTCCAACATAGCTTCACTCTCTAGGACCCAACTTCACTCACCAGGATTTAGTGTTCGACTTCACTCACCAGGACTTAGTCCAACCTAGCTTCCCTTGCTAGGACCCGGCTTCACTCACCAGGATTTCTTTCATCAAACTCATTCCTTTGCTAGTCATCATGATCCTGACTAGGATTCCTCCATTCTTCAGATAAATATAACTCCAAACCTCAAGTCCGGTTTGATTTACTCCCTTGGTCAAACTGACCAACCCTGGGTTCTAGTTCACTCTGCTAAACATCAGATCATGTTTGACTAACCCTTTGTCAACCTGATCAAACTTGAGTTTACCCTACCAAACATACGGTCTTGTTTGTTTTAACCCTTGATCACTTTGACTAACTCTTACCTTGTCTAACATATATTGTTACTAACTTAAGTATATTATTAAACATCGAAACCCTAGAGGATGATTGTTCATCACTGATGCATTTTGCACCAACAGGTTCTTCCAACACTTGTTAGTATGCAACGGAATACAATACAAACTAAAACTAACAATGAAGAACACAAACCAATTTATCATGGTTCAGAGATAAAGCTCCTACTCCATGGCTATTCGTAAGGTGGATGACCCCGATCCATTGGTGGATGACTCCCCAAAAAGCCTCTGGCTAGCTTGTGTACCTCCTTGAGGGTGAAAAAACCTCCCAACAACCTGCAACACTCACCTACGAACTTAGATTACTAATTGGCCTTTAACCAAAGACAATTTCATCAACCCTAGCCAGACAAACCGAGCTCCCTTAAATAGAGCTCGTGGCTGAACTAGCCGTTACCAGTCGACTGGTGCCAACACCAGTCGACTGGTTCTAACCGAATTCGAACGTTACAAGCCAACATTCGAATTCCAGCTGACACCGGTCGACTGCACAGAGGATCAGTCGACCTATTTTTCTGTGCCCAACACCAGTCGACTGCTCCATGTAGCAATCGACTGCCCAAACCCTAAACCTAGGCTTTCAACCCTGAGTATAGTCACTCAGCACTCGTCCTCGACCAACCTAGACCTAGCCTTCTAGCCTCCTCCATCAGCCTTGCGTCCCTCAAATGTCTATCCATCCTTCATGCCTTACCTTCTAGATCATTCTTCAGCCTCAGTTCTTGTTATCAGGTCAGCCTCAGTTCTTGTTATCAGGTCTTCCTTTGCCAATATGCCACTTCGAAATTTTGTAAGTACTCCAGGTTGATTTTGATATGGTCAACCGATTTAAGTTACGTCATGATATTTTTCATCCCTGTGTCTAAGTGTATAGGAATTTAGGAGCGTAGGAAATCGAGCGTAAGACGCAGCGGTCGAGAAGGATGATACGAAAAGGGAGCTGATGGGCTCGGTGTATCCGAGGGACGCGGAGCTCTGCAAAAGAGTACAACGGTGGAGCGAGAAAGACGTGCACAACGTCTGATGGGTGAGAAGCCGGAAGGAAGGACGCTCGAGCGGCGAATGGCCGGAGTCAGGTTCCGGTGAGCCTAACTCCAATTGGCTAAAAATCACCCAAGAAGATCAGAAGTTAGGCTGGAGAGTGGTCAGCGGTTGCTAACCAAAAAGGCCACTCTCAGGTGCTCGTAAGCTTACGGGCGCCCGAGCACTAGGCGCTTGAGCACTTGGGTGCCCCTGTGCTATCAGGCGCCCAAGAGGCTATGTTTAGCCATTTACGAACATTGCGCGTTGGATAAGAGTTAAGACACGTGTCAGGCGCCCTATAAGTGCCACGTCAGCAAATGGATAACTTTGACCAAGGCTATAAATAGGCCCCTAGAGCTCAGTTTCCAATCATCCATCAACTGCAAACAACTCAGTTATTAGTTTTCTTCTATCTTGTGCTTCAATGTTTGTAAAAGGCTTCTCCGCTAGAAGGAGATTTTGATAGTGTGCTTCAGTCATCTTGGATTAGCAACCACCTAGGTTGCAACAAAGTAAATCTCTGTGTCTTAGCCCTTTATTTGTTTATGTTTGTTTTAAACTAATTTTTGCAACTAATCTGTGTTCATTGTGAGACCGCACAAAAGATTATTTTTTATTTTTACAGCGGCAATTCACCCCCCCTCTTGCCAATCCACCTCAACCTAACAAGTGGTATTAGAGCCAGGATGCTGCAGAAGGAGTAACCGCCAATTGCAGCAAATTTTAAAGAATGGTTGGACCAGTGATCTACCCTCCAAAGCTTGAGGGGGAGCTTGGAGGGTGGAAAAGAAAATTGATGATATTTTTTCTACTGATTATGAATTATTATTAACAATGAAAAATGATTTTTCAGCTCCAAAAGACAGCGAAGGAAAAATCAAGGAACCTGACTCCTGGAACAAAAAGGAGCAAGCTAACGGAATAACAAATGAAAAGGCAGAATTCCATTTGCTGACCGTCCTCCCCAAACAAGATGTCAATCAGATTGGGAAGTACGACTCGGCAAAGAAACTTTGGAAAAAATTCCTGGAATTGCACGAAGGCACCTCGAAGGCAAAACTAGCACAACGAGGCATCCAACGAAGCCAGCTTACCAACCTCCAAATAGAAGACGGACAGCCAGTTGCTCAATTGCACGCCAAGGTAAAGGAACTAATCATGATCCTTGAGATTCTCACAGAAAAGGTATCAAATCACGATGCCCAACGGTACACACTAAATGCTTTCCCGAGAATTTCGGATTGGACCTCAGTAATTGACGCATAGTTTATTTCAAAAGATCTTGAGGTAAGTACTCTAGAACAACTATTTTTGGTTTTAGAGCTTCATGAATCTCGGTGTGTAGGGAAGAACAAGAAAATGGATAACGTCACTCTAAACGCGAGAAGAAACCAGGTAGTGGAGTCGTCAATAGACGACGAAAATATAACAAAAATGGTAAAAAATCTTAAAAGTGTTTTTAAAAGAGCTAATAAATATTCTAAGTCTCAGGGTAAAAGACGATCTCCGTTGAAGTATACAGCCCGATGCTATAACTCTAAAGAGGAGGGTCATCTAAAAGACCAGTGTCCCAAACTAAAGAACCAACCAAAGAAGAAGAAGGCACTGAAAGGCACCTGGGATGAGACGTCCTCCAATGAATCAGAAGCCGAAGAATACGCTGGACTTGCGCTGATGGTAAATCATCAAGAGGAAAGCACTGAAGAAGGGGGAGGTACGCCAGAGGAACGTAGCGACAAAGGGGGAGCCCCTCTTTTCGAAAGCGACCTAATAAGTGAGGTATGTTTCCTCCCTCACAATCAACTGTACTCTGGTATAAAAGCAATGCTTAAAGCTAACCTAAAATTAGAAAAAGAAAAACAAAAGTTAAAAATGAAATTAACTAATGTATGTTTTTCTGATGATCCTTAAAAACTAAAAAAATGATATTATTAATTTGAGAAATTTAGTTAAAAAATTAGAATTTGATATTGCATGTATACGACAAAAGAAAAATAGTTATCTTGATAATCTAAACTGGTATATTAAAAAACACATGAGCCAAATTATAAAAATTCTCAAATCAGATGTCCCATCTAAGTTTTAATAAACCCTATTAGTAAAGACTAATAATGGGTTCCTAAATATATTTTAAAATATTTATTTTCTTTTGAGTAAATTAATTCTGATAGTAAATGCATTATCTTGTTAATTATTTTTCTTGGATAACTACTTGTAAGAAAATTAGTGTAATGTTTTTTTGAAGTGTTCTATCTACAAAAATATTTTTGAATTCTTTTTTCTCTTTTGAAATTATTATGACTTTCTCAAAATCATGATTTTAAATGTTAAAAATACTTTAAAGTTAATCTCATCGAATCCAAATTTTCTGGATCTATTCTAAAATCTTGAGAAATTTTTTTTGGTCAAACTAAAATTCAAAATTGATTTTCAAAATTGTTAGAAAAGTTTGACAATTTTTTTAAAAACATTTTCTATCGTGTTAAAAATATTTTTCCCTTAACTTTTTATGTTTTTGATGTGATCAAAGGGGGAGAAGTAGTGTTAAGTTAAGGAGTAGGCTCTAATTTCATTTTTTAGCGCATACACTGTTATAGATTTATTAATGTTTTTTTATATTTGTTTACCCTAAGTTAACTCAGGTTGATGCATATCAAAAAGGGAGTGATTGTAAGTACCCCAGGTTGGTTTTGATGTGGTCAATCGATTTAAGTTAGGTCCTGGTGTTTTTAATCTTTGTTTTAAGTGTACAGGAACTTAGGAGCACAGGAAGTCGAGCGTAAGATGTAGCGGTCGAGAAGGATGACACGAAAGGGGAGTCGACAGGCTCAGTGCATCCGAGGGACACGGAGCTCTATGGAAAAGTACACCGGTGGAGTCGGGTTCGGGTGAGCTCTATGTGCACGACGTTCGAGGGACGAGAAGCCAGAAGGAAGGATGCTCAAGGGGCAAAAGGCCAGAGTCGGGTTCGGGTGAGCCTAACTCCGGTTGGCCAGAAATTACCCAAGAAGACCGGAAGTTAGGGTGGAGAGTGGTTAGCGGTTGCTGACTGAAAAGGCCACTCTCAGGCGACCATAAGCATACGAGCTACTGGCCTCTCGGGCGTTTGAGCACTCGGGCAACCCTGTGCTATCGGGCGCCCGAGATGCTATGTTTATGTTAGGATGTATACTAAAAGCTTAGCTTTTGTATGGATATCTATATTTTGGAATAAGAATCACATGGTCATTGTTTGCATTTTATATTTGTTATATGTGTGCATATTGTCCTTTACTTTACATTGTAGATAACACGGTGTGTGATGCCACACAGAAGATCATGTTCTCAGTCCCTTGTGAAGTATAAGTAGTGGCTCACAACCGAGCTGGATTTGGACAAACCATCGGAATGGTTATAGTATAATTTGGTATTAGTCTATCTTGACTATAGAATTTCACTAGTACACCTTGTGTGTATTGAGCAAGACCAACTTAGAGGTGATTAGATTTATACTTACTATATAATCGAATCAGACCTCAGATATTATAGTGTACATACTCTTAATCCCGATATAATAACGGGCACATGTATTTAATATCTATTTCTTTGATTTACCAATGGGCGAGATTTGTTTGTTAAATCAATAGGCCCGATAAATTGGGAAATAATTTATTTATATGGTGTGCTGTTAATTATAGAAGGAAATCGTGTCCTAATGCGTTAGTATGATGATGTCCCCTTGAGGAGCTCATAAAGTTCATCATGTAAATCCTGTAGGTGGACTTGGTCTGACATGATGATAAGGTTGAGTGGTACTATTCATGGAGTTAGATGTTAATTAATTAAATTGTCAATAATTTAATCAATTAATGCACATGCAAGATCTTAATCACGGGGAGATTATGTACACATAATATGGTAGAGCCCATATTTATTTATAGGGTTGGTGCGGTAGTTCAATGATATCCCATTAGTGGAGCGGGTTTATCATTAATGGATCGGGCTTAGGATCCATTAGGAGACCAAAACCATCTCCTCCTCGTGGTCCCTATTGTAGTCTATATATACCTCATGAGTCATGAGACCAAGGCAACAAAAATAACCCTAAGCCTCTGTCTTTTCTCTCCTCTCACTTTTCTCTCTCCTAGGGTTGGGTGGCGCCGGCGGTTAGGGAGGAGAAGGTGGCCGGTTGGGAAGCCAAGGGATGGAGAGATTTCATCTTTTCTTCTTCTTCTTCTCAGCATCTTCTCTTCTCTCCCTCTAGTGGTGATCGGCGCCAACACAAGGAGGAGTGGTGCTCGGCGCTGCAAGCATTAGAAGAGGGAAGGAGGTTTTGGTAGGGTGTTGGAGGAGGAAGGAGCTTTTCTCATCTCCTCTTCTTCTTCCTTTTCTTCTTCTTTCCTCTATTCTTTTCCTCTTGGGCGTCGGCGTGAGTAAGCAAAGGAAGGGCTTTGTTCTTCCCTTTGGCCGACGGCTACAAGGAGGACAAGGAAGTTGGTCAGTGGCGCAAGTTAAAGAGGGGAGGATTACTTTCCTTCTTTGGTTAGCGCGAGCAAGAGGAAGGAAGATAGTGATCTTGGTGGCTTTGTTTCTTGGTAGATCGTCGCCCACACGATGACCAAGAAGAGGATAGGATATACGATAGATGATCAAGAGGTAAACAAGATGTACAATTCTTGTTTCTTGTTTTTGTTTTATTGTATGTTGTTAATTATCATGGACCCTGAAGATAAACGCAAAAATTGGCGATCAAATCATCATCTATTCCGTGGCTAATCGATTAGAAGAGTTTGATTGCTTGAACAACATGTTTGTTAAGCGATCACTCCGAATCGATTAGTACGATGATGATAATGGTTGTTCGAAAAGGTTCTCTCCATCCGGGTTGTTTCTAATTAATTGAAAATTTTAATCTGGAGACATGGAGAGCAATCTAACCGAACGAGAAACCGGAACCCAACAATTTGTATCAGAGCCATGGTTTTCGGTTTTGTGTGTTTTGGATTCGGTTACTTTCATGTATTTTTCATATATAATTTTATGCCGGATAATAGTAGAATGTGTGTATGCTAACTCTTTGGTTGCTGGTATAAGATCCAACTATTATGGCTAATGTGTTTGTGTATGATAGTTGTGTGTGATTGTAATTATTTATTTGAATCCAAGGGGTTGACGAGGCTAATTAGTATTTAATTTTTGTAATTAAATACGGCATTGTTTAGCCGCTTATTTTAATTTACATTCGATCTAGTTTTGTTGTACACTCCTTCGGGAGTATAGATCGATGGATCTAAATTAAAAAAATAATTTTTTATTCGGCTCGGATCCTCTTCAAGATGGCTTGCGCATGGTGAAGAAAGGTGGAGATGAGGTAGCGACACGACTGGAGGCGTATTGGAGAACAAAAAACCATAATAGTTGGAAATTAGTTTTTCATATTTATTGCTTATTGTTTTATATGTATGTTGTACTTGCATGTGAAAATCCTCAATTTTAAATTACTAAGTGGGAGAGGGAATCTTTGAGTCCCGTGACCTCCATTATAAATTTGATATGTGATGCGAACAAACTTGCGCGTTGGCTCTGAGTGCCTTCCTCCATATCGGATGAGTTTGTTTCGCGGATCACTAGATCAAATATAATTATAGGAAATTATTTAGGAGCGTGTGATCTTCCCTATCGGAAAGGACATAATCCTAGATAATTGCCTTAGTATAGTGTAATGGTGTATACTTAGATGTAAATAATAGTATCCTCCCCATCGAGTCACTGCTATTATTTGTAGGGCCGAAGAGAAACCAACTATTAATTTTATTTGTCAAAAAGTAAGGTTGACAAGATAATAAAATTAATGGGTAAAATCTCCTCTTACAAATGTTGATTTTGTATATGTCCACACAATCATGACATACAAAATTCACAGTGTTTTGAGGTGTTGGTGTTTTTAAAATTTTATGTTTGATGAATCAATATTATTTTAAAAAATAATGTTTTGACCATTGTGATTCTCAGGATTTTTCAAAATGACTTTCAACCCACTTGCTATTATTTTAAAAGAGAATAAACTTACTAGTCTCAATTATATCTATTGGAAGAGAAACCTTGATATTGTCTTGGCTGCTAAGGAGTACAAATTCGCACTTTTTGAGATCTATCCCGCTAAGCCCAGTGAGAATTCTAGTGAAGAGGAGAAGGAGAGTTATAGGAAGTGGGTTAAGGCAGATGAGATGACGCGTTGTTACATTTTGACTTCTATGTCAAATGTTCTACAACATCAACATCAGGCCTTTGCTACTGCCTATGACATGATGCTCAATCTCAAGGAACTCTTCGGACACCAGAATCGGGCTGCTAGGCAAGTGGCTATGAGGAACTTGATGACGACCACCATGATTGAGGGGACACCCATGAGGGATCATGTTCTCAAAATGATGGCTCATTTGAATGAGATGGAAGTCCTTGGAGCGGAGATCGATGGGGAAACCCAGGTCGATATCATTCTCCAGTCACTGCCTCGGAGTTCTGACCAGTTTCGCCTGAACTATAATATGAACAAAAGGGCATATTAGTTGGTGGAGCTTTTGACAAAACTCCAAGTGGTAGAGGGTCTATTTCGTCAGAGTGCTAAAGCTTTTGTTGCTGAAAAGGTTTCTACTTCTAAGCCGAAAGACAAGAAGAAGAAGAAACAAGGTTTAGCAAAAAGCGGCTAGATCTCAGGGACCTCAGGCTGGAGTGAAGAAGCCAAAAGACAAGTGCTTCACATGCAAGCAGACTGGACATTGGAAGGTAGACTGTCCCCGCCGAAAGGAGAATAAAGGTATATCTTTTCCATTAGTTTTGAAACATGTTTAGCGGTGTTATCTATCGGTACCTGGTGTTGGTGCAAGATGCATCAATGATGTCCTCCTCTAAGTGTTTCAATGTTTAACAATATGCTTAAGTTAGTGACACATTGAACAAGAGAAGGGGAGTCAAGAAAATAGTACCAAAGTGAAGGAAAGTCCTAGTTAATCTAGGCAATAAGTCCTGGTTCGAAGAATGGGGACTAAGTCTTGATCATGGATTGGGCACTAAGTCCTGGCCGCAGGCTGGGCACCTATGACCTGACCGGGGTTGGGCACGAAGTCCTGATTCGTGGAATTGGGTAATAAGTCCTGGCCGAGGGCTGGGCACCGAAGTCCTGATGAGTGAAGTTGGGCAATAAGTCCTGGTTGTGGACTGGGCACGAAGTCCTGGTGAGTGAAGCTGAGCAAAAGTCCTAATAAGTGAAGTTAGGCAATAAGTCCTGGTGTGGACTGGGCACGAAGTCCTTGTCGTGATTGGGCAAAAGTCTTGGTAAGTGAAGCTGGGCAAAAGTCCAACCGAATGGGCTGGGTGGCAACCGTCTCCTGAGAGGAGTAGGTGAAAGGTGTGTTCTCCCGGGATGGGAACATAGGCGTCGGTTCGACCTAGGGTTTCGCAGGAAATCCGAAGTCAGAACCAATTCGTTAAGGCTAAGTGCATGTATATGTTTGTCTTGTGTTTGTGTATCTTGCAGGTACCTAGAATTGAAGACAAAGCAGACAAACAAACACAAGAGGAGGCTACGAAACAAGCTCCTAGGCGCCTGTGTCCTATGCCCAAGAGAAGCATGTGCCTCACTTGAAGCAGCCTGCTCTCAGGTGCCCTGGATTGCCAGGCGCCTGAGAGCTCCCAAGTGCCCTGTAAGGGTCGGGCGCGTGGGAAGGGAATGGTTATCCCTGCTGCGAGTTCAGCGCGAGGATGGAGTTTGACCAGGACAACTGAGGCGCCCCCTTCAACACAGGCGCCCAATAAAGAAGCTATAAAAGGCGCTTCCACCCCTCAACTCAGGACAACAATTCCAAGATCATTCTGTGCTTTCAAGTGATGACAAAGTGCTAAA
This sequence comes from Boesenbergia rotunda, assembly GCA_024364735.1. Taxonomy (NCBI): domain Eukaryota; kingdom Viridiplantae; phylum Streptophyta; class Magnoliopsida; order Zingiberales; family Zingiberaceae; genus Boesenbergia; species Boesenbergia rotunda. The sequence continues at coordinate 103,481 of JAGFNQ010003634.1, forward strand.
GTCGAAGCTCTGCGACCAAGGAGGCTCCGGGAGGAAGTGCGCGGCACTTCGGAGTTCCAGATCGGCCGAGTCTTCAACTCTTTTGTTTGGTTTGAATTTACATTCTGCACTTATTTTTCTCTATCTTTTTTATTGTAAATCATACACTGTAAGACGGATTTCTCTGCCTCCGGAAAATCCGGAAAGGAGACCATTGGTGGACGGGTATTTCCGTGATTAGGACTTGGATGTACTGACCCTGGGGGTTGGGAACCAAGTAAATCCCGTGTGTACAAAGTGTCTTTCTTTTCTGTTCTTTAGTATTTCCGCTGCGCAGTAAATCTCTGTCTAGAACGATCGAAAGACACACTTTCCGAAAAAAGTTTTTACGCTCGATATTCACCCCCCTCTATCGACGACACCGGTCCCCACACTTGGTGTGTAGCCTGGTAGCACTTCACCGGACTAACAGCCGACGGAGCAAAGCCGCCAGGAGTTGAGGGGGAGCCCTGGGGTGAATTAGGTACATTTTTTTAAGTATGTCAATTTTTAAATTTCATATTATGTGTTTCAAGTGTAGGGAGAGAGGACACTATAAAAATCAGAGTCCTACTCGTAAGACTCGATCCACACCACCGGCAAGCATGAAATTCATAAAAACATTATTATGTTGAAATATTATTTTGAAAATAGATTTTTAGAAAAATATCCTAAGGATTTTGAAAATATTTTGAAAAGCATCTTTCAATTTATTAGTCCTTAACATCTCACCCATTCTAAATGTCTCAGTACAAGCAAGCATGGTTACCTTATGGGTGTATTGTGAGATGCTTGAATAATTTTTCTTTGACTTACTGTTAAATCTAAGATTTAATTAAAACTTGTGTTGATTCAAATTTATCAAATAGTAATTTAAAAGTGAGTTTCGATAATTGGTTTCCAAGTCTTGGCGAGGCACAGAGGCCTTCTTTGGCCGTAACCTTATTGGAGCAACAACCCTTTCCTTAACAAAGCCTTTTACCGAAAGTTCATTTTCAAGTTACTTCTTGAAAAATTTTAGTCTAACTAGCTTAGGTTTTGGATCGGTAGCTTCGGCTAGTTCCACCAGACTAAACAGACCAAGTAGGGTACACCTTACCCCACTTGACCTTATTAGAAGGGCTTCCCTAACGTACAATCATCTCACCTCCACCTAATACTATGTTGATCAAGTTTCAAGTAAGTCTTTTGTCCTTAACTAACCGTTCTAAATCATGCAGAAATTTAAACATGAATGTCATGACATATATTTTAAAAAATAGCAAATGCATGAGCATGACATTTATGCATGATCCAATCAAGTCAAAGCATTTTTAATTAAGTTTCTAGTAATGCATCAAATTCCCGATTTGATACATATCGTGTCAACCCGCGAATATGCCAACCCACTTTGACATATTTCATTTTATTAATTTGATTGTTGTATTCGGGTAAAATTTTATTTAATTCAAGTTTAAGTTATTAAGATTTAATTTGAGTTTAAGTTATTTAAAAGTTAGAGTTAACGTTGATGTTATTTAAGAATTAATTGGAGTCAAATTAATTAAGAATTAATTGAAGTTAAATTAATTAAGAATTAATTGAAGTTAAATTAAGGGAAAATTTGAGAAAACTCCCCAACATTAAACTTGGCTTTGCATGCACTCCTCAATCGAAAATGTCTTTGCATGCACTCCCTGATGGGATTGACAAGACAGTTTTGTGTGTTATTTTTTTTATTAGTATAAAAGAGTAAAAATTCAGTATAAATCGTAAAGATTTGAGTATAAATTGTTTGAGATTGAGTACTAATTTAAGAAATTTGAGTACTATTTGAAAAAATTTGAGTATATATTGTTTCAGTATATAGTAAAAATTTTAGTATACATTATCAAAATTTAAGTATGAATTGATTTAGATTAAGTATTATTTGAAAATATTTGAGTATAAATTTTAGAAATTTGAGTATGTGAGGTTGCATCTACCACATCAAGATTTTCACATAAGGGGCCACCAAAATTTTATACTCAAATTTATTAAATTAGTACTCAATTTCAAACAATTTATACTCAAATTTTTATAATGTATACTAATTTTTCACTCTTTTGTACTCACCACATCAAGAATTTTACCTGAGGGGTCACCGAAATTTTGTACTCAAATTTCTTAAATTAGTACTTAATCTCAAACAATTTATACTCAAATCTTTACAATGTATACTGAGTTTTCACTCTTTTATACTCAATTCATCAGGGAGTGAATGCAAAGGATTTATCAAGTAGGGAGTGCATGCAAAGACTAGTTTGGGATTGGGGAGTTTTCTCCAATTAACCGTTAAATTAATTAAGAATTAATTGAGGTAAAAATAATTAAGGTTAAATTAACGTTAAAATAATTAAGGTTAAATTAATGTTAAAATAATTAAGATTTAATTAAAGTTAAAATAATTAAGATTTAATTAAGAATTAAATAAATTAAGGATTAATAGGATTAAATTAATTAAGAATTAAATTAATTAATGATTAATTAGGATTAAACTTAATTAAGGATTAAATAAAATTAAATTAATTAAGGATTAAATTGAGTTAAATGTTTTGGGTCTAATTGCATTAATTTCATTAATTCAAAAATCTCTAACTCATCTACTATTTCTTTTTCATTTACTTTTTCAAGTTGATCTAATACTTTTGCTAAAAAATTCATCTTCAAGATAGAATAGTTTATTAATTGTAGCCTTGATTCTAAAAAATTCATCTTCCTCCTCATCCTCATCTTCAAAGTTATATCCTTCTACATCTTCATAGTAGGTAGAATAGTTTTCAGGGCTAATAGTTAGTGTTTTATAATTATCTTCAAGATTATCCAAGAAATTAATAATTAAATCATTATCTAAAGATGTTTTATTTTCAATATCCTCAGAATTACCTTTGGCATCCTCAAAATTATCTTTGATATCCTTAAAATCATCTTTAATGTCCTCAGAATTAATTTCAGAAATATCAGAAATAACATTTTCATTATTATCCTCAAAAATATTGTCATTCTTAATATTATCTGAAATATTAGATATTAAAGGTATATTAATTTTTATCTTATCATTATCAATAACATTATGAGAAATATCAGTTAAAGTATCATTATCCTTAACATTTTCAGATAAAATATCAGAATTAAGTCTAAAAATGATTGCATTGATATTAAAGATTAAAGAATTAATTTTCGATATTTTATTTGATAATTAGTCATCTACTCTATTAAGGTGACTTTGCAAAAAGTCTATTTTATCAGAAAAATTATCTAACTTTTCTAAATTATCAACATTAATGTATGACTGTGCAGGAATTTGAAAATTTTTACAAACATAAACTTTTCGTACATTGGACGGACACTGATTCTTGTAGTGCCCGTACTTTTGACATTTGAAGCACTTGATGTGACTCGTGTCCCTCCAGACTCCTGACGCTGGTAACTCCTTTGCCGCCGGTGGTGAATATCGAGTCTTACGAGTAGGACACTGATTTTTATAGTGTCATCTCTCCCTGCACTTGAAACATGTAATATGAAATTTAAAATTTACCATAATTAAAGAAAATACCTGATTCACCACTGGGCTCCCCCTCAACTCCTAGCGTCTTTGCTCTGTTGGCTGTTAGTTCGGTGAAGAGTGATAACCAGTTTAGTCACACTACTGTTTCAATTAATTTTCTCATTTCAAGAAATTATGTAGTAATAGTTGAACCCGAATCGTCTCTCAAGGACCCAATACGATGCATGCACTTCTTTGGTCTATAGAAAATAGTAAATTGCAGAAAAATGAAAGCTAGCTGAACAAAACATGTTTTCTTGGGTTTTGAGGATTACAAAACAATTAAACTTAGCTACTAACTTCTACCTAATAGCCTTAACTACTCGGATTTGAAGTATTACGCTAACTAATTGTAGAGGACAGCAAAAGAACACTCAAAACCAGGGAATTTCAGCAAGGATTCACCTAGAACTCCTAACTAGACGGCAAGCAATTTCATTCTCAAGCACATGATTGATAGGAGCAATTCAACCAACACCTTGCATTCAAGTAATAAGAAGTTGGAAACATGGACAAATTCTGCATAAAGGTAAGCTGGAAATCTAGAAACTAAGCTGGAAACTTTGATACTAAGCTGGAAAATTCGGTTCTAAGATGGAAATTACAGTTCTAAGCTGGAAAATAAGCAAAAATTTGAAATCAATTGAAAGGGAATTGTAGATTGTGTTCTACAGCAAGTAAACATGAAGAAACAAGCAAAAGAAAGCTGAAAGTTGTGTCCGGTGGAGGAAATCTCTGCTCCTATGAAGCTGATCACTTCCAAGCAGGATTGGGAGATGGAATGGGCTGTGGAGTTGAAGAATCGAGCTTGTCAAGATGCTAATCCCCAGAGGAACCGATCGAACAGTAGCCTCCTTCCTCCATAGCTACTTCCTTGCGTTGGTTGCATGGATGATTTCGTGATCATCCCCTTGGTTGCCCTAGCTTCCTTTTCTCCACCTTGCTCTTCTCTCCACCCTTGATTTCCCTTGATGAGTGGTCGAGATCGCTTGCACAAATTCCCATCAATTTTAGTGCTAGATCCAAGTGGAGGGTTGTGATGTACAAGTTCTTCCGATCGCTCTGGACAACTACTGATCGGTCTGAGTGATCCCTGATCGATCTGAGTGCTCCCTGATCGGTCTGAGGACCGATCAGGATCTGATCAGTAGCTGAAATTTGGAGTTCCTCTGTGCCAACCTCTTCCAATCGGTCACGGGATCGATCCAACTTTCCCTGATCGGATTGGAGACCGATCAGGGCACCAACAGAATGAAATTATAGTCTGATGTTGTTCTTTATGGATCCATCTTAGCCCTTGATGTGCCCTTTTGATCCTTTGATGCACAAGCAATCAAAAAAATCAAATAGAATGAAGTATGAGTGTAAAAATATAGGAAAATTAATTAACCAATGAAAATGCACCCTATTAACAATTATGTTTAATAAGCAATTACACACCTAGAGCCCCAAATTTCCCACTAATGACACAAAAATTATCCATTAAGTTGTTAATAATCACTCCCCCACACCTACTCTTTGCACGCCTCGAGCATAAAGAAAACTAAATTTACTAACTTAGGCAAGTTCACCTAGCATGGAGGAAATCACATAGTGGTCATTATTCAAGATCATCAAGCATTTTGGAACTATGTCCACATCAATTCCAATCTCACACTAGTTAATTGGTAGTGGTGAATTTATCCAAGTCAATAGATCAAACATGAAACCCTCATAGGACTATCCCTAACTCTCAAAACTCAATACGTAGTGGAGTTTCACTCAAGAATCATTATGCTTCTTCACTATCATAAGCTTGCTCACCCCCTGATTTTCATCAAAAGAATGCATTTGACACATACAATAAATAGAGCTTATTAATGGAGAAGATGAAACTGTAAGGAAAGTAAACAAGAAGAAAATTTTTGCTACTAAGTGAAGAATTTAGTGGGGTAAAATAAAAGGAAACATTAATGATAGAGCTTGATGAATTAGTTAGATTGTATGTGAACTCATCTTATCACCCCCATTAAAGCAAATGCCTCTGATCGGATTGAGTGTTTCTGATCGGATTGATGAGAAACCTTACTGAATACAGTGCTCTGTTCTGTGCCACTCTGTTGATCGGTCAAGGGACCGATCTAGCTGCCTTCTGATCGGTGTGGAGTGTCTCTGATCGATCTGGGCTACCTCTGATCGCCAGAGTGACTGATCAGACTCCTCCCTGATCGGTCTGATGACCGATCAGGGTCTGATCAGAATGGATTTGTAGAGTTCTGAAACTGTCTTTTGCTGGATTTTTGCTTCTTCCAATCACTACTCATTCTTAGATTCAATTGGCTCCTTGTTTACCACTTCAAATTCAGAAATCTGCACCTATCTTTTGATACTTCATGCTTTATTTTTTTTCTCTTTTTTTTCTGCTATCTCCTCCTTCCCTCTTTTCACTTCTAATGGAATGCTAGTGATTAAATCCTTGTCAACCACTTCAAGTGAAAGAATTAGCAGCTTCAGCCCTTTTTAGCCCAGCAATACAGTAATTTTTCCAAAATTACAGCAGCTCCACAAGTTGCTGAAACTTTTTTTTTTTTTAACAATCGGTCCTCTTCCACTTCCTCAACTGTGGATGCCTCAATTTTCAACTTCTTCATCCATTACTAATTCAATAGCCTCAAGGAAGGTTAGGGTATTGAATATCCAAAGGAAGGATGACTAATTCTCTGATTTGGCACGGAATTGGCTCGGAATTTGCCTGCAACTGCTGTAATGTTCAGATTCGTAAATTCTCAGCAATCAAGTGTTTCATTCCAACAACCTTAGCTTCACTCAAAAGTTGACTCCAAGAACTTGCCACCATATTTCACATCTCTTTTTTTTCTTCCATTCCCTGTTTTGTTCTTTTTTGTTCTTTTTTTTTCTCTTTTTTTTCTCTTTTTTTTTCGAATGCAAATGAAGATACTGCATAGTTCTTGGAGACTACCTTGCCTTTATCTTTGAAACTTTCAAATTCCTCATTCTAGGTCCAAATCACATCCAAGAGAATCTTGCGCAATCTCCATATCAATTAGAGTTGAATCCAAGGTCAATTTCTTTTCCCCCACACCTAAGATTTTGTCCATCTCAAGCAACTAATTCATCAAGTTCTTCACCAACTTAGAGGAAAAGAAATAGAGCAGAAATAACAAATGAGGTGAATAATTGTGCCAATGAAAGGAAGACTAACAAAGATCATGATGAATAGCTCCACCATTCAATGTATCATATGCCCCTTTGATTCCAAAAAGGAAGTGAGCAAGTTCTAAAGTTCCAAAGCATGAATGTTCATCACACATAAAATAATCTATGATAGGCAGCAAGTGATCCTCTTTAGGAACAATATTAATCATGCTCAATCCAATACTGGAATCCTTCACCAACCATCAACTAGATGCAAGTTGAGAACTAATTAAGGCATGATATCCATGACTCAATGATCTAAATAATTTTTTTTTCTTTTTTCCACTTTATGATTCCTCCAATGCATAGAAAACTTAAGAGAAGTGCTACTTGAAACTAACAAAGCAAATTGCGAGAAAATAAAAATGTATGTACAATAAGGAAAAAAGTAAAGAACGGATTCCCCTCTAAGTAGGATAGATCGCATGGTACAAGTCCACACTCTCCATTCTTGTTCCCTCCATGCCCTCGTGGTAATGCTTCAATTGATGTCCATTCACCTTGAAGGTCGTGCCCGCCATGTCCTGTATCTTAATAACACCAAAGGGAAACACATTAGTAACAACAAAAGGACCTTCCCACCTAGACATCAACTTACTTGGATACCATTTGAGTCTAGATCTAAACAAAAGCACCTTCTCTTCCACATGAAACTCTTTCCTCAAAATGTTCTTATCATGGAAAGCCTGGTCTTTTCTTTGTAAATGCGGGAACTCTCATAGGCTTCCAATCTTAGTTCCTCGAGCTCTTGTAGGTGCAACTTCCTTTCTTGCCCAGATTTTTCTAGGTCCATGTTGCAAGCTTTAACTGCCCAATAAGCCTTGTGTTCCACCTCCACCGGTAGATGGCAAGCCTTACCATAAACAATCCTGTAGGGAGACATCCCAATGGTTGTCTTGTAGGCAGTCCGGTAGGCCCATAACGCTTCATCAAGTCTCTTGCTCCAGTCCTTCTGGTCTACCCTTACAGTTTTCTCTAAGATAAGCTTAATCTCCCTATTTGATATTTCATCTTGTCCATTTGTTTGAGGATGATACGGGGTGGACACTTTATGGATCACTCTATACTTGCTCAAGAGCGCCTTCATGTGACTATCACTGATGATCGCCCTGGGTACCCCAAACCTGCAAAATAGGTGAGTCCTGACAAAATCCACAACAACAGATGAATCGTTAGTTCTAGTGGGGATTGCCTCCACCCATTTAGACACATAATCCACAGCCAACAAGATATAAATAAATCCATATGAAACAGGAAAAGGACCCATGAAATTGATACCCCAAACATCGAAAATCTTGCAAAATATCATGAGTTGTCGAGGCATTTCATTCCTACGTCCTAAGTTCCCAACTCGCTGGTAGCGCTCACAAGTCTTATGAAAGTGGTAAGAATCTCTAAACAAGGTAGGCCAATATAACCCTGCATCCAAAACCTTCCTAGTAGTACGTTGAGGACCAAAATGCCCCCCACATGCAAGTGTATAACAAAATGAAAGTACTGACTGGAACTCACAATCAGGGATACATCTCCTAACTACCTGGTCGCTATAAAATTTCCAAAGGTAAGGGTCATCCCACACGTAATACTTAGAATCACTCGCTAATTTATCACGTTGAGCTTTAGAAAAATGTGTAGAAAAAATAAGTGCAACCAAATAGTTGACGAGATCGGCATACCATGGCACACTACCTTGCAGTTGCAAAAGATGCTCATGTGGGAATGCATCTGCAATGGGTGTAGGATCTGTCGCCCCCTCAATCCTGCTCAGGTGGTCAGCTACTAGGTTCTCCTTCCCGCTTCCTATCGCGTATCTCGATGTTGA
>JAGFNQ010003634.1:112314-132213 GCA_024364735.1 Boesenbergia rotunda
TAAATGGAAAGTCTCCAAAAATAAAAAATTTTCAGAATAATTGTAAGTTTCTGGTACAAAGAAAACATACATATTTCCAAAATTAAAAATTTTCCAAAATAGGAAATTTCCAAAATTGGAAAGTTTCCAAAAATGGAAAATTTTCACAATTATCATAAAATTTCAGAAACAGGGATATTTCAAAAGTTTGCGAAATTTCATGAGGATTTCCAAATTTTAAAATTCCTAAATCTAAAATTTACCATAATTGGAAAGTTTTCATAATTGAAAAATTTTCCAAAATTGAGATCATGACAAAGTTTTCTGCAAAATAATTATATGATTATGTCGAACACTAACCGGCTCTGATACCACTGTTGGGACCGGGTGCATGTTGACATGGATGCGGGTTCGTAATAATTAATTACGTGCAACGGAAGATTTAGCATAAATAATTTCTCAAATTATTTAACCACACATCTAAGCATGCAACCTTATCTTGTGTAGACATGATCATATATTTTAAATTTTACAGAAACGTAAACTAATTTACGTATTACCTCGCGTAACTCGAAGGAAGGGAAGAGATCCAACTGTAAGCGTCCCTCGGAAGCTCCGCCTCTATTCGCGTCCACGCCGAGTATCTTCGGGATGACTTCGCAAAGCCACGAGTTTCGTGTTCTCGAGAACTACTAGATTCTCCGAGAAAGCGACAAGAAAAACCAAGAGAGAAATAATCACATCGGAAAAACTCACCACCAAGGTTGGCCGGAATCACAATTCCGGCGAGAAGGAGGAAGATTACTTGCGCCCAATCCCAGGGCGATGATGGCCGGAGAGGAAGATCGTCCCAACGGAAGAACTTCGTCACCTCGGTGCTTCTCCTTGTGCTCACGGCAAGAAGAAGGGAGAAGAGGGTTGTGGCCGGCCAAGAGGAAGAAGGGAGGAGAGGGAGAGAGCCCAAGCAAGAATACTTGGATTATTTCGAAATGAATTCCAAGCCTTGCCTTGGGTCCTTTATATAGTGGCTTCTCAACCGCCAAGTCTCTTTTTTCTTATGGAATAAATTTTCATAAGAAATTTATCATATAAATTTTCTATGACTTATTCCATCATGCCAAGTCTTGATTTTATATCATGGTTAAAATCATATTTTAATTCATGATAAAAATCAACCAAGTCTCTTTTTTCTTATGGAATAAATTTTCATAAGAAATTTATCATATAAATTTCTTTATATAAATTTCTTTATCATGGTAAATCAATCCATGATTGATTTTATAAAATAAAATAAACCAATCCATGGTTCATTTTAATTTCCATGAAAAATAAATTTCTTTATATAAATTTCTTTATCATGGTAAATCAATCCATGATTGATTTTATAAAAAACCAATCCATGGTTCATTTTAATTTCCATGAAAAATAAATTTTATATAAATTTCTTTATCATCCATAATTTTATAAAACAAACCACACTTGATTTATTTTATAAATTGAACCAAACAATTTGGTTCCCTCCCTTTGTTGTGACCGGCTAAGCAAAGAGGGTGGGGACCCTCTTTGGCCGGCCTATCCAGGCCACGCCCCAATGAATTAAACTCATTTAATTCATCTATTAAGTCTTCAAAAGACTTAGCCATTTTACGCTTCCGATGCGTCTCTAAAAAATTCAGATTCGACTTATCGTTTGGCTCAACCAAACCTAATATCTCTTGATTGAAAAATCCAATTTTCAACTCGTTTTAAATCCCTCGGATTACTCGTAGTGCGTGTGACTAAATAGGCTTTCGATTTATGTTGGTCATCTATAATTAACCAATTATAGAACGATCGTGAGTGGCACCTAGTAGTACATCATGATCCCCAATTAATCGAAAGATCAACGGTTGACCTCAGAAACAATTCTGAAACCCTTCAGCAGCTATAATGAATCGTGCCCCATTCCCTTCACCATCTTATACCCACTTGGTTTTGGACATGGTCTATTTGTATGAGTCCCCACTAGGCTGACTACGTCACACCTAGCCCAAGTAACGTTTTCTCGTCCTACGGATTTTAATTACTCTCATGTATCTAAGAGATTCATACTCTGAATATGTCATGCTCTGGCCAGAGGCTTCGAGTAACAATCCGACGATAGGCCTTGGGTATACATCTCCTCGCAAGGAGTGGTGAATCCTTTGTAGGCTGTTCAAACATCTTCGGGCACTTCGGCTTATACCCAATCATCCTGGGTCCACACCTCCTTGGAGATGCATGCTTAAGATGTCAAAGTATAAGTCTCCATGACCAAGATGACTTGAACACCGCAAGTCAAAGGAACATCGCACTTAAGCTGCAGTAAGAACTTCACTGACATGTCTATATGTAGACTACCATATGAAGTTTTACAGCCAGTCACTCCAATGAACTAGTTCCCTTAACTAGCATTCATGTTTATCTCCGGACATCCCAATGTCACCAGCCAGTGAGAATCAGCTGATTAGAGAATAACCCATGCTAGTCTCAACAGAATTGATAATATCCGTTTTTATCAATTCATCGACTAGGGACAATTCAATACTTCACAATTGCACATGTAGCGATAATCACTAGTTGTGAATTCATCACAAATTTTCTCATGCTGTGAATTGTATTGCGGACATTCAGTAAATGAGTTTAAGATCTCAATCAAATACATAAACATGTATACTCAAATAGTGAATATTCATTTATTAAAATAAATGATTACAATCATAAGGCGATTGCCTTAGGACACTTTTCTCTTATCACTAACAATCATAAGTCTGCTTGTATCCATAAGGCTGAGGTTGGAAAGGTTGAGGCTTAGACTGAAAAGCATTTGCTACCGCCACTTGACTTGCAAGGTAAGATCCATCATCAACCTGCACCTGGGGGCATAAATCTGTAGGATGAGAGGTGCTACTGCAAAGTCCACAAACCCTCATTGCTTGGGCTACTTGAGCTGAAGGTTGCTGAGCAGTTTGGTGGAGAGTCATCTGCCTAATGGGAGAAGTCAAATCCTGAAGATTAACCTTCACCTCTGGAGCTTCCATATTCTGTCCTGTGATTTCATGTACTCCTTTAGGCACCAACGGACGACTTCCAAACTGTTGAGAATTTGCTGCCATAATAGAAATCAACTCTCTAGCTTCCTCAGGTGTCTTATTCACTAAGGCCCCTCCACTAGCGGCATCCACCATACTCCTGTCCATGGAAAGAAGTCCCTCATATAAGTATTGAATGAGTAGCTGCTCACTGATCCGATGGTGGGGACAGCTAGAACAAAGTTTCTTGAAGCGCTCCCAATACTCATACAGTGTCTCTCCAGAAATCTGCTGGATCCCACAGATACTCTTCCTAATGGCAGTAGTCCTTGAGGCTGGGAAGAATTTCTCCAAGAAAGCTTTCTTTATTTCGGCTCAAGAAGTGACTAAAGCATGTGGTAAGGTGTACCACCAATCCTTTACTCCATCCACAAGTGAAAATGGAAAAACTCTCAAGTTGATGTCATCTTCAGCAATACCATGTGGCTTCATAGTGGAGCATACTGTGTGGAACTCCTGGAGATGCCTAGTGGGGTCCTCGCCAGCTAAGCCATGAAACTTTGGGAGTAGATGAATGAGTCCGGACTGTAGTTCAAAATCAACCTCCAACTAGGGTACTGGAAGCACTGAAAAGCCAGTTCTGGTGCTGCAAGCTCCCTCATGGTTCTATTGTTCGCCATCTGGAATTCTGACAAAGAGTTGCTACTGGTAGAAAGTCTAAAAATCTCTAGCTGAGCTCTCCTCTGTGCGTGGAAGGCTCTCTCTATCTCAGGATCAAAATCAGCTAAGCTAGAGTAGGAAGACCTGGTCATGCAGTGCACACCAAATGAAGGAAATCAGTGAGATGCAAGAAAATAATCCGAAAATTCAGAATTATTGCAAGACCTAAAAATAAACAAACATCATAAAAGGATCCCCGGCAATGGTGCCAAAATTGATAACTATTTTAGTCGCGTTACGGTTTCAATTAATTTCCTCGTTTCAAGCAATTATGTAGTAATAGTTGAACCGAATCGTCTCTCAAGGACCCAATATGATGCATGCAGTTCTTTGGTCTATAGAAAATAGTAAATTGTAGAAAAATGAAAGCTATCTAAACAAAACATGTTTTCTTGGGTTTTGAGGATAACAAAGCAATTAAACTTAGCTTCTAACTTCTACCTAATAGTCTTAACTACTCGGATTTGAAGTATTAAGCTAACTAATTGTAGAGGACAGCAAAAGAACACTCAAAACCAGGGAATTTCAGCAAGGATTCACCTAGAACTCCTAACTAGACGGCAAACAATTTCATTCTCAAGCACATGATTGATAGGAGCAATTCAACAAACACCTTGCATTCAAGTAATAAGTAGTTGGACACATGGAAAAATTCTGCAAAAAGGTAAGCTGTAAATCTAGAGAACTAAGCTGGAAACTTCGATACTAAGCTGGAAAATTCGGAACTAAGCTGGAAATTACAATTCTAAGCTGGAAATTAATAAAAATTTAGAATCTAGTGAAAGGGAAATGCAGATTGTGTTCTACAACAAGTAAACAGGAAGAAACAAGCAAAAGAAGGCTGGAAATTGTGGTCCGGTGGAGGAAATCTCTGCTCCGATGAAGCTGATCACTTCCCAGCCGGTTTGGAAGATGAAGTGGGTTGTGGAGTCGAAGAACAAGGCTTCTCCAAGCTGCTGATTAGAGAAGAAACCCTTCTCCCATGGCTGCTTGAGCGAAAGCTCCTCTCCCCCTCCTTGGCTGCGTGTGTTCCGTGATGATCCCCTGGCTGCCCTAGCTTCCTTTTCTAGCTCTTCTCTCCACCCTTGATTTCCCTTGATGAGTGGCCGAGATCACTTGCAGAAATTTACATCAATTTTAGTGTTAGATCCAAGTGGAGGGTTGCGATGTACAAGCTCTTCCGATCGCTCTGGACAGCTACTGATCGTCTGAGTGACCCCTGATCGGTCTGAGTGCTCCCTGATCGGTCTGGAGACCGATCAAGCACCTCCCTGATCGGTCTGAGGACCGGTCAGAGTCTGATCAGTAGCTGAAATTCTGAGTTCTTCTGTGCCATCTCCTTCTGATCGATCACTGGACCGATCAGACTTTCCCTGATCGGATTGGAGACCAATCAGGGCACCAACAGAATGAAATTATAGTCTGATGTTGTTCTTTATGGATCCATCTTAGCCCTTGATGTGTCCTTTTGATCCTTTGAGGCACAAGTTGTCCAAAAATCAAATAAAATGAAATATGAGTGTAAAAATATAGAAAATTAATTAACCAATGAAAACACACCCTATTAACAATTATGCAACATTTAATTAGCAATTACACACCTAGAGCCTCATATTTCCCACTAATGGCATAAAAATTATCCATCAAGTTGTTAATTATCACTCCCCCATACCTACTCTTTGCACGCCTCGAGCAAAAAGAAAACTAAGTTTATTAACATAGGCAAGTTCACCTAGCATGGAGGAAATCACATAGTGGTCATTATTCAAGATCATCAAGCATTTTGGAACCAAGTCCACATCAATTCCAATCTCACACTAGCCAATTGGTAGTGGTGAATTCATCCAGTCAATAGATCAAGCATGAAACTGTCAGAGGACTATCCCTAACTCTCAAAACTCAATAAGTAGTGGAGTTCCACTCAAGAATCATCATGCCTCTTCACTATCATAAGCTTGCTCACCCCCTGATTTTCACCAAAAGAATGCATTTGACACATACAATAAATAGAGCTTATTAATGGAGAAGATGAAACTGTAGGGAAAATAAACAAGAAGAAAATTAATGCTACTAAGTGAAGAATTTAGTGGGGCAAAGCAAAAGGAAACATTAGATAATAGAACTTGATGAATTAGTGAGCTTGCATGTGAACTCATCATATCACCCCATTAAAGCCAATGCCTCTGATTAGATTGAGTGTATCTGATCGGACTGATGAGATTACTGAATGTTGTGTTCTGTGCCAATCTGTTGATCGGTCAAGGGATCGATCTAGCTGCCTTCTGAACGGTCTGGAGTGATACTGATCGTTCTGGACTAATACTGATCAGTCTGAGTGACCGATCAGACACCTCTCTGATCAGTCTGGAGACCGATCAGAGCCTGATCAGTAGCTGAAAGCTGCTGAACTATGAAACTATCTTTTGGTTTTGCTTCTTCCAATCACTAACTCACTTTTAAATTCAATTGGCTTCTTGTTCACCACTTCAAATTCAGAAGACTATCCACTTCAGTAGCTCTTCCAAATGTTTATAGCAGCTTTGAAGATTCCAAACTTGTAAAGTTTCTGCCAAGTTTATGATTCAGAAATTTCAGCAAATTCTTCTCTTCTTATTCAGTTTTTCTTGCTAACTAAGCAGACTTCTCAGGGAAATACAAAGTAGGTCAATGTCCCATGATAATGAAGGCATTTCCGTGTGCTCTTTGAATGCAGCAAACCCAACTTATTTCTGGAATAATCCAATGCATGTACCAATAATCCAGATTTGCATCTACCAAAGACTTTCCACTCATCGAATGACTATCTTAATCCATTGTTTCTCAAGAACCCACAACAGCAGTAAGATAAGTGTATCTTCCCAATTTTACATGAAGTAAACCACCATAAACGATAAGAGCACAAACTATAGAGCTGTAACCATAACCACTGGTCCTACCGAGCTTTAGTGGCTGGGAGTTTCTAATAGTCTTCAGGAAAGCTTTAAAACTTCAGAGTTTGCAACTTCCAGCTGCTTACAAAATCAAAGGATGACTCCAAGAACTTGAACTGCACTCATTTCATTTTATTTCAATTTTTTCTTTTTTTCTTTTTTTTTCTATTTTGTTCTTTTTTTCTTTTTTTTTCTTTTTGTTTTTTTTTCTTTTTTCGAATGTAAATGAGGATACTGCATCATTCTTGGAGTCTACCTTGCCTTTAGCTTTGAAGCTTTCAAATTCCTCATTCTAGGTCCAAATCACATCCAAGAGAACCTTGCGCAATCTCCATATCAATTAGAGTTGGAATTTGAACTTCACCAACTTCATTCTCTGAGTTGTTCACTGCCTTTATGTCAAAATTGAACTAATTGCATCCAAGGCCAATTTCTTTTCCCCCACATCTAAGATTTTGTCCATCTCAAGCAACTAATTCATCAAGTTCTTCACCAACTTAGAGGGAAAGAAATAGAGCAGAAATAACAAGAGAGGTGGATAATTGTGTAAATGAAAGGAAGAATAACAAAGATCATGATGAATAGCTCTACCATTCCATGTATCATATGCCCCTATGATTCCAAAAAGAAAATGAGCAAGTTCTAAAGTTCCAAAGCATGAATGTTCATCACACATAAAATAATCGATGGTAGACAACAAGTGGTCCTCTCTAGGAACAATATTAATCATGCTCAATCCAATATTAGAATCCTTCATCAACCAACAACTAGATGCAAGTTGAGAACTAACTAAGTGATGATATCCATGTCTCAATGATCTAAATAATTTTTCCACTTTATGATTCCTCCAATGCATAGAACAACTTAAGAGAAGTGCTACTTGCAACTAACAAAGCAAATTGCGAGAAAATCAAAATGTATGTACAAAAAAAAACAAAGAACGGACTCCCCTCTAAGTAGGATAGATCGCATGGTACAAGTCCACACTCTCCATTCTTGTTCCCTCCATGCCCTCGTGGTAATGCTTCAATTGATGACTAGAGCAAGAGTCCGGGCTACCTTTATTGTAACCACAGTTGGAGGGAGTTCGCCTGACCTATGTGTGCGTGTCCCAGTTTATGGGCTATCGGGGAGAGGACTTGAGTTCAGTGTCTGTGTAAAGAATGTCGTAGTGGCGCAGAGAGGCCCAAGTGGAGGTACCCTCCCTTCTGCCATATGTTCTGCTTGTATTTTTATGTTTCTTTGGGATGTATATCTGTATGTATTTCTTCCTGCAAAATAAAGCAAACAATTTTTCTTTTTATTGCCTCGCGTGTATGTATACCTGGCTTGTGTTGATACTGTAATGCTTTGCTTTCTCTCCTGTGGTCGAGTTGTGTCTGCTTTCGAGTCGGTTGCGTAACAGGCATCCGGAGCGTCCCGAGACCTCCTAACTTTGTTCTAGACACTTGGTTGGGCGCGTATGTCCCAAACTAAGCCTAAGTACCCCGAGCCTCGGCTGCCCCGCAGGGTATTAGGGTTTTGAATACTTGGTCGGGCACGTATGTCCCAGACCAAGCCTACATTTGTTTGCACCGCAAGGTATTAGGGTTTTGAATACTTGATCTGGCACGTATGTCCTAGACCAAGCCTAAGTACCCCGGGCCTCAGCTGCACTGCAGGGTATTAGGGTTTTGTATACTTGGTCTGGCGCGTATGTCCCAAACTAAGCTTAAGTACCCCGGGCCTTGGCTGCACCGCAGGGTATTTAGGGTTTTGAATACTTAGTCGGCCGCGTATGTCCCAGACCAAGCCTAAGTACCCCGGGCCTTGGCTGCACCGCAGGGTATTAGGGTTTTGAATACTTGGTCGGGCGCGTATGTCCCAAACCAAGCCTAAGTACCCCAGGCCTTGGCTGCACCGCAGGGTATTAGGGTTTTGAATACTTGGTCGGGCGCGTATGTCCCAGACCAAGCCTAAGTACCCTGGGCCTTGGCTGCACCGCAGGGTATTAGGGTTTTGAATACTTGGTCGGGCGCGTATGTCCCAGACCAAGCCTAAAACCCCAGGCCTTGGTTGTACCGCAGGGTATTAAGGTTTTGCAACTCCTCAGTAGTGCATTGCTATCTTGGGGGAAAGTATCTCTTTATTACTTTATTTTTCTGTGAGAGCACAGAGATACACAGACAGACACTCTAAATAAAACGCAAATCTTACCAAGACCCGAAGGGTCCAAGACTGCAGCCGGGTCGGGGCCTCCTGCGTTTCTGCCTTTCTTTGGCAGCTAATCCTCCAGGCCTCGTGGGTTCTTCCGTGATTCTATTCTGACCTCCCCACTGTAGCACCGCCGAGACACTAGCTGATCCCCTCGAACTTCCACCACCCGTTCGCCCATCGGGAACTTGATCTTCTGGTGATAAATAGAGACCGCAGCCTGGAAAGTGCTGAGCGTTAGGCGGCCCAGGATGACATTGTAGGAGGAGGGCGCGTCCATGATTAAGAAAGGAGTCCTCCAGGTTCTTTCGAGCCTATCGCTGCCCAACGAGAGCGACAAGGTGATTTGCCCCACTGGTTGTACTCGATACCCCGTGAAACCAAATAGTGGGGTCGAGACAAGGAGCAGTTCATCCTCGTCTATCTACATTTGTTCCCAAGCCGCCTTGTACAGAATGTTCACGGAACTCCCCGTGTCCACGAAGATGCGCTTCACCTCATAATTGGCGATGCGAGCCACGATCACTATGGCGTCCTCGTGGGGAGCTTCCACTTCTTCGAGGTCGGATGGCCCAAAAGAGATGGTAGGGCCTGGTTCCCGGCTTCGGCTTGTCCCGATGGAGTAGTTTTCCAACCTCCGAGTGTAAGACTTCCTTGCCTGGTTGGAGTCCCCTCCCGTAGGTCCTCCGGAGATGACCCCTACATGGCCCGAAGGCGGACCACACATAGGGGCTTTGCCTTTTTGGGGATCTCTCTCTAAGGAGAGGGATCTTCGGGATGCGGGCCCCCGACTCGTACCTCTCGATCGCGATCGGGACCGAGGACGGACCTCATTCTCCCCGGCAGGCCGTCACCGAGGAGAAAAGCTTCGCCTTGGCGATCTTCTGTGATACCCCAACTTATTCCATTTTCTTCGAGGTTTGATGTCTGCCTCCTCGCTGAACTTCTTCTTCAAGGCGTGACACTCCTCCGTGGAATGAGTCGAGCTGCCATGATAATTGTAGTACTTCGGCAATGACTCCGGCTACTCGGTGTCTACCGTCTTCACCCGTCGACGCCTGCCAGTCCACTGGTCCTTCCCGGGAGGAAGGTCTTTTCCCCGTGCCGGGGCTGGGGGCTCCCTTCTATCTGATCGAGGGGCTGCCGGAGGAGGGGCTCCGGCTGGATCTCTGCGACGGGCGTACTATACTTCTTCCACATTAACATGACGGAGTGTCCCAGTAAATCATCGAAACTGGTGGGGGCTTCCTTACCAAGGACTGGAAGAAGTCCCCTTCAGTGAGCCCTTGGGTACAAGCACTGACAAGTATCTCTGATGTTACACTAGGCACGTCCTGCGCCACCCGGTTGAACCTCTGGATGTACTCCTTAAGCAGTTCCTTAGGCTTCTGCTTGAGGGCGAACAGGTTAAGTGTCATTTTCTAGTAGCGACGGCTGCTCGCGAAATGGTGGAGGAAGGTTGTCTTGAACTCCGCGAAGGAGTTGATGAAACCTTGGGGCAGCCTCTGGAACCACCGCTAAGCTGCTCCGGACAGAGTGTTCAAGAACACCCGACACTTCACACCGTCAATATAATGGTGCAGGAGTGCTGCATTCTCGAATTTACAGACGTGATCCTCCGGATCCATCTTCCCATCATACTCAGGGATCTCAGGCCCGCGGAACTGCTTTGGCATGGGGTCCTCGACAATCTCAGACGAGAAAGGGGTAGAGGGAACCTTATGAGAGGTCTTGGGCCCGTCCCTCTTCCCCGATCCCTTTTCGTGCCTCTAGGCGCTGGAGGCTACCGAGTGAGCCTTCTTAATGTCTCCAGGGGATTCTCTGAGGGTCCTGGGATGCTCCGTCCTGTCGCCCCGCCGGGGTTACGGATCTTCGGGAATGTGAGACGGAGACTCTGGGGATCTCCTCCCCCGCCGGACCCCCTGGTTGAGGGGCAGCATGTTCGACTTGGTGCTGCTCCAGCGCTTCCTTGATGGCGTTAGCCACTAGGCGGTCAAGTTCCTCTCTTGTGAGGGTAAGGGGTTGTCCCTCCGATCCTGCCATCGGGTGCTCCTTCAGGTGCTTTACTAGTATTCCCATAGACGACGCCAAATTTATTTCGGAAGGAGTCGCCGACGATAGCCAGTCACCGAGGTTCCGCCCACGTGGTAGTTGCTGCGTCAGAGAGGCACTTAGGCTCCTGCGAGGTTAACACGAGCGTTAGGGGACACGCCGGCGAGAGTCCGGCGGAGTCCACTCCAACGCTCAAGTCAGTCTATCGTTCTAGAAGTAAAAGTAGTAAGAAAGTATCAAGATAGGGAGAGTTCAGAGAGCCTACCCCCCTTACTGGAGGGGTTGAACTACCTTTTATGCCGATGGTGACAGACTAGACGTGCCCCTTGATCGGTGTCATGTCTCCGGAGCTTAAGCCACATCCCTCTCTCCTTTCGGTAGTTACGGGATATCCGTTGAAACGGTCTGCGCCGTTATCCTGCTACCACCCGTTGCGCCATTTAAGGGTCGCGAAGACCTCTTCTAACGGGGATGCTTATCTGTACCGCAGGGGGGTTAGTACCTGAGGTCTGTTATTGTAGGGACTCCACCTCCCGAGGTGAGCTCGGGGTCTTCGGATGCCTCAATTCCCAAGGTGCTCTCGGGGCCTAACCTCCCGGGATGTTCCCGAGAGGGATCTTCCAGCTGGCCTTCCCGGGTGAGTCGCCCGCGGTGAGTCCCGGGGCCCGGGAAGGAGGGTTATCTCGACTTGACGTATTGTGTCTCGTAACTTCTTCATCCCTTGTTCTGGCCCAGGCTCATTCAACCCTATCAAGTTCCATGATTGTGTCATCTACCACCATTTGTGGCTGGCTGCATCAATATGCAAAGCTATATCAGTATTCAGATTAGATATTTTATTATTGCTGTTCAGGAATTTAAGACGCTCAATTAAGCGTTACCACATTCATTGTGCTAGAGAAAGCAATCATTTAGTATGTAAAGAGTTAATATTTTAATCTCAGAAACTGGTAGAGTCCCTGGATATGTCACAGAAAAAAGTAAGAAATGCCACACAGGTACTTCATGAGTTCAGCTTCCTATTTGTGCATTTCACTTGCTCGATCATCAAGTAGTAGTTTGTTCTTCACAATAAGTGTTCATTGGCGCAGGCTGAGATACAGCTCACTTCTATCTGCATCAGTATATTGCAGATAGTAAAGTCGAAAATAGTCCCTGGCATGCATGCTTTTGAGGAATGGTCGCTCAAGGTACCATTACATAAACCAATGTGCATCGGAAGTCCATTTTCCTTTAACAATACCACACTATATTAAATACAACACTGTATTAAATCCAATACAACACTTGCAACCATTCAAATAACATTAAATATTTAAAATTCTAGTCAAAGGATAACATATAACATAATGTCTAATCATCAACATCTCCATCACTAATCATAAGGGAATCCAATTGATGTTCTATCTCTTTCAATGCATCTTTCAACTTAATAATTTTTCTAGACTTCGAAAGTTTACTCTCCAAATTTGAACTTGACCTTGAACTTGATGTTGCACATGATATTTCATTCCGACTAGATGCAAAGGTAATTGGTGCTAATTTTTTTATGTAAGTATGACTCAAAAGCTCCTTGTGCCTCTTTACTTTTGAAAGATTTGTGTATCGCGCCCTTAAAACCAATAACATGATGGGAAGCTTCTACTCACGTTTCATAAATTCCTGGTTCATGTCTAACAAATACAATATATGTTTTCCCCTACATTCAAAACAACAATTAGAATCTTGTATAAACAAATTATTAGAACTAAAAATTAAACCATTTACCATGTATCGTATATAAAGAGTTGAAGTTTGGAAGTTTGTTGCAAACGGTAGAACCAAAAGAATAAACGTTATCAAAATAAAAGCATGCAGAAATCCAAATTTCACAAATTTTAAAACAAATATTGTGCAAAGAGAATATGATTGATATATCGGACACATCCACTACTGAAATATTACCAGCTAATCATTGGTATCTCAGCAAAAACAATACAACTGTTTAGTAATGGGAAAAAAATCAATAAATCTCTTCCCAGATCGGCCAATTTTAGTAAGATTCAAGGAGAAAAAACTATTCCTGGGACTGGAACCCTTCATCTATAACCAAAATGGTCTTATACGTAAATAAGATTCAACTTTAAGCATAAAGAAATTCTTAGCTGATTTAGCATAGTAAAAAAAACTAATGGAGTAGGTGAAAGATCAATGGCAGATCACCACCTTCCATTTGAACAGGGCATTCTAAACTGAAAACAGCTTGAAATTAAACTAAGATTCGACTGAAGAAAACTATAATTGATAACAATGTGAATAATTGGAGTAAATCATCTTGCCAATAAGACACCAATCAAATACCTTATATAGTTATATTGAGGAGGTTAATCATAAAAAAAAGAATTCAATATACGTATAAAATAAATAAAACCAAATCCGGTGATACAAAACTGATTAAAGAGTAAAAAAAGGTACAAATATCACAACTGATAAGATAAATATGAATGAGAAGAAAATGACAAAAAGCTAAAAGTCCAGAGCCTCCACATAGTATGCTATTGACAATATATAGTACCAAAAGCAAACAAAAATACTATTGGATACGATTTTGATGTCATCGATCGTTGAAAGTCAAGTTTGACTTCAAAATCAAAATCTACGTTTCGCGTAGATAAATCTGGACTATTTATTTGCTCAAAACCGAATAAGGGTGAATGAGAAATTAATTGTTCAAGATACGCTCAATGGTGGCCGTTGGATCAAAGATCTGGACAGATTGCAAGAAGGTGCGATCTGGAGCGTCGGATCAAAGATTTGAATGTGAAGAGGGAGAATGGATCTGAGACGTCGGATTAAATGTTCTAATCTGACGGCCGAGATCAAGATGGATCTGAAGAGTTATAACTCTTCAGATCAAGGGACGAGATTAAATAACCTTTAAAGGGTTATACCCTTTCGTTATGAACGGTCCAGATCTGTCCGAACCAAAGGGTACTTACCTCTTCACTCAATATAAATAGATCCCTCCACTAGATCATTTCATTCATTCAAGCATTGCAATCTATAAGCATTTGCACTCCTCCCTCTTCTGCATCGAGAGTCCGAGAAGCCTACGGAAGGTTCGCCGGTCTTGGAATTTGAAGTGCTACTATTCCGAGACGACGTCGTTGTATCTTGGAAACGAATTGCTGCTATCCGTGAGCACCAATAGCGGAGCAATATCATTTTATGGAGATAGTGTCCAACACTAGTCTCGACATGAAATACCAATCAGTTTGCTTCCTCCGAAAGCAACCTCCCAGAAGTTCCGACGGTCGTGAATCGACTAAGTCAAATACCGAGGAGATATATTCGGAATTATTTAAGGAATAAATTTCCAACAAATACTAGCAATGTCACGTGAACAATAGCTCGAGAATAACAACAAAAACAAATCTTTGCTACATTGATCTATCATAAAAACAATTCTGAGAGCAATTCAAATAGTCTAAAGATAAAGCAAAAAAGAAGAGATGAAAAGGTTGGACAACAAAGGGTTTTCAATCATCCACTGAAATTCATGGATAAATTATTTATACCGGATAATGGGGTAAACATTCCAAGTGTAAATATACTGAGAAATTGAAAGGGTTTATACTGAGAAATTCTATATATAAACATTCCAAGTGTAAACATTCCAAGTGTTTATACTGAGAAATTGAAAGGGCTACGCCTTTAGAGGAGGGAAAACGAGCACCTTTAGAATAGGGCTATGTGTAGCTGTGGCCTCCGGCCGGCGAAGCTTCTCGAAGGCATAGCTGTGGCCTCCGACGCGGCGAAGCTCTTCAAAGGCTTTGCGTGGCTTCGGCCTCCGGCGAGAGAGGAGGGTGAAAAAGAGGGATGAAGAGAGGGAGGAATCGCGGCTCTGCGTGGCTTCCGGTGAGAGAGGAGGAAGAGCAGCGAGAGAGGAGGGCTCTGTGTGGCTTCGGACTTCGGCGAGAGAGGAGGAAGAGCGGCGGCGAAAAGTTTTCGCCCTAGCCCTAGCACGCGAGTCGCGAGGGAGATGAAGGAAAAGTTGGCGGTTTTTTTTTAATTAATAACACTAAACGAAAACCGAAAACAAAAAAAAAACGCGACAACGCGTCGCGACGCGCACAGTCGCGTTTTTTTATCCCGCAGGAGATCAATCCTAAATATATATATATATATATATATATATATATATATATATATATATATATATATATATATATATATATATATATATATATATATATATATGAGAAATGATATCCTTCTGACGTGGTATTGTGATAAATCTTATCTCTTTGTTCTCTTATCTACGTGCAACAAAATAAAATTCTCTTACATATACATGTATCTAACACATGCATTATGTCCTTCATAATTTAGCATCTACTACACAGTAGTTGCTACTCGACAATAGCTGCTACAACATAGAAAACTTTCGGAAATCATAACTTTTGACTTGGATATCAAAATGAGATATTTTTTTTAATTAATTATAGATCTCTAAACGATCTTTGATTCAAGAAAAAATTATGTCATTCTGGTATCTGAGTCAAAAATTATAATTTTCAAAAGTTTACTATACATTGTAGCAAGTAGCAACTACGACACAGTAGTTGCTACAACATATATCAAAATGAATAGCTACAATATATAGTAGCTACTTAACAATAATTACTACAACTGTGCAGCAAATTCTAAAAAGCACAACTTTAGATTTGGATATCAAAATGAGACAATTTTTTTTAATCAAAGCTCATTTAGAGATCTATAATTCAAAAAAAAATCATCTCATTCTGATATTCGAGTCAAAAGATGATTTTTGAAAATTTATTACGTTGTAGTAGCTATTGTCAACTAGATTCTACACACTATAACAGTTACTGGTCGAGTAGTTGTTTCACGTTATAATAGCTACTGGTCGAGTAGCTACTACACGTAGCAGCTATTAGATAGTAGCTGCTACAACTATATAACAAACTTTCGAAGATCGTAACTTTTGACTTGAAGACCATCAATTTTGATTCGAAGATCATAACTTTTAACTCGGTTGTCATATCTCATTTCTTTCCTCTCTTATCTGTATGCAACAAAATAAAATTCTCTCTTCTCTCCCTGACACATGCATGCATCTAACACATACATTACCTCTTATACAGTTATAGCAATTATTTTCAAGTAGCTACTACAACATGTGGCAACTACTGTACAGTAGCTACTACAACGTGTAACAACTATTCAACAATAGTTGCCATAATGTATCCAACTTTCAAAAATCATAACTTTTGACTCGGACATCAAAATAAGATGATCTTTTTTAAAAAAAATTATATATCTCTGAACAAGTTTCGTTTAAAAAAAAACTTATTCTGATATCCGAGTCAAAAGTGATGGTTTACGAAAGTTTGCTACGCAGGTGTAATGAGTAGCTACTACACGTTATAGCAGCTACTATATAGTAACTACTACAACGTGTAGTAGCTACTATTGAGGAGCTACTATAACTGTGTAGTAACTTTCAAAAATTATAACTGTTGATTTATATATCAAAATGAGATGATTTTTTGTAATCGAATCTCATTCAAAAATTTATAATTAAAAAAAATGAGCTTATTTTGATATCTCAGTCAAAATTTATAATTTTCAAAAGTTTACTATGTTGTAGTAACTATTGTGAAGACGTTGTAGCAGCTATTGTACAATAGCTACTATAATTGTATAGAATGTAATGCATGTGTCAGATGTATGTATATGTCAGAGAGAATTTTATTTTGTAACATTAGATGAGAGAGAAAAGAGATAAAATTTATCACAACGCCGCGTCATATGAGTAAAAAATGATATGAGATTTACATAATACCGCATCAAATCTCTCACATTAGATTTCGCTCAGGATATGTAGGAGACGTCAACACCACCACACCTCTTACACTCTCCACATAAAATTATGGCATTTATTGGGATCACGGGCATGGTTAACTAATGTTGCATATACCTAGTTCACACGATTTAGTCCCCGTGATTTACCTCCTCCGTGTTGACTCTGGGACGGATTGGCGGGGGCGCTGGAGGCGAGCGATTTACCTTTTACCACCTAGTTCACACGACTTAACTTTGTTGGTTAAAAAACAAAACTTAAAAGTATCCTTTTTTAATTATTTCGCCAAATAAAAGACTAGTATTTGCCCCGATCAATGAAGGAGTGGTAGAATATTTTTAAATATTTTTTAAATTAATAAAAATATTATTTTAATTTTAATAAATTAACAGATGAATTCATTTAATAACTGATAAAATATTTCTATAAAATTAAATCGATAATTTTTAAAATTAATAGGCGTCAATGAAAAAAAAATCACTGCATTTCCTCGCATGTTTATCAGTTACAAATACGTGGCCATCATTTTTTTTTTTATTGAAGAATGGAGTTGTCAAGTCCTCTTTTGCCACCCCAAGCCCGTCTGGCCACTCAATCTCAAGCCTTTTATCCCTCTTCTTCTGCCACTCAATCTCATCTACCCAAATTAGCAGAAGCAGAGTGGTGGGCATTTTGATTGTTGCATGATGGCAAACAGAAGCAGAGCAGCGATGGTTCTTCTTCTCCTGCTGCTGTTTCTCTTCCCTTGCATAACTATCTCAGACGCCAACGCCACTGACTCAGGTATATATACACAACCGATCGATCGTCTCCTTAATTCCTTTTCGTCGTGTTTTGATGCATTGCAAGTCGCGGCAGCGGCCTTGTCGTCTGTCTCGTCGGGCCACATTAATGCGGGAAGGCGTAGAACGGTGGTACCTGAAAGGAAGCTGGCGCGAAGCAGCGGCGGCGACGGCGGCGGCGGCGGCGGTCGGAGTATTCCTGCTTCACGATCGTCTCCGGCTCGAGGCCAAGGTGGGAGTTTGGGACAATCATCTGCGAGGGGCGGTAGTGTTGCTGCAGCACGACATGATCGTCATGTTAATGCAGGCTGCGCCAACCATTTCCATCGACATTTTGCAATTACTTTTCTCTTGCTGCTGCTGCTACGGTGAACTACTCTGTGTGACAAGTTTGAGATTATTCCGAGCAGGGAGACGAAGCATGAAGTGAGTGAGGGGTATTGTGATGGTTAGTGAGAATTAATTAATAGGCTAGTCTAGTACTGTTTGTTTATACTGCTGAGGGGCTTGTGTAAATTCCAAGTTCCAACAATGGACAACGCGTGTTTCTAGATTATCTTCGATTCTCTTTGCTCGTCTTTTGAACGTTTGTAGTTTATGTATGATTGTGAACACTAAACTTGCTTAAGAAAATCTAATTCCTGTATTTTATAACATATCTGTGCTCTTCGACGAGAAGGACGTCGGTGGGTTATAAGGATGACAATGGGTCGGGTTCGAGTCGGATTCTATATCCTCCATACTCATATCCATCGGGTATACCCATACCCATTAAAGGATCGGATATCTTGTATACTAATAATTTTTTTTCTTTCTATCCAACTATATCATTGAACAAAAGTACATTGTAATTAACATTAAAGTTAAAAAATATATATCTACAATTTTAAAAATAGATTAAACATATATATAATCTATTTTTAACATTAATACAAATTATTGGTAGGTTTTGGAAAAAAATCTTTAATGTATATATGTATTTTTTATTTAATCGGGTATTCGGGTCGGATATCGGGTATTGGTAGTCCCTTCATATCCTCCTCCATTCGGGTCGGATGTCGGATTCTTCGTCGAATTCGGATGAAATTATCATCCCTAACTGGGTCATCATCGAGTGACTCCACAAAACGCCAAACCTCTTGTCCTTGTCTATTCTTAGGAAATCAAAACCAATTAAACATCATGGGGACGCCTGTAAACTGTAAAGGAAGATGCCGATCCACATGGCAGTGTCTGACTGGATTCAGACATTGCATGTGGATAGGTTACCCGCATCCACGTGTAATTTTCATCAACACTTGCTTTCATGAACCTCAACCACGAAAATTCACTATAAATAATTAAGAAAACTATATTTTATTATTAATTCAGTGGTCGACTAATTAATGACGAAATTGAATTTTTATTTTTAATTAATGATTAAATTTATTATTATTTTTATTTAACCTATTTAATTAGTGAAAAAATTTATTTTCGTTATAAATTTAGTGACGAAAATTAATTTAAAATAGTAATAGAATTAAGTTTTCGTTGCTATTTAATTAACTTTATTTAAATTGAGATTTTTATTCTTCATTTTTTCTTCCCAGCCTAAAGACTAAATCCTAAATCCCGATTTTACTCTGCGATCCTCTCCGTTCAATCTCCAACACGCTTCCCTCCTCTCCTCTCTGATTGCATGCATCTCTTCTCCAATATCCGGCACGCATCGTTGGTTTGCTTATCTCCCCTTCCCTCTCCTCTCATCCTCTCATCGGTATGCGTCTTGGCCACGACCTCTCGTCGAGATCGTAAGGCCGGCCACGACCTCAACCAGGACGAACAAGGCCAGCCGCGAGCTCAGCCGACCGTGAGCTCTGCTGGCTGCGAGCTTGGCCAGTCACTAATTGATTTCTTCTTGTTCTGAAGCTAACACTTGATTTGTGCTGCAAAATTGTTAGGACTGTTCCAAGTAGGATGCCTCAAGATGAGTTGAAATTGCAGCTGTTTGTCTTGTAGCTTCCGTTCTTGTCCTAGTCCATTGAGTTTCTTATTGTAATTTGCATCTTACAAATAATAAGATGTATACGTTCCTCGTAATCCGTCTTTGTGAAGGCAAGTAAATCAATTACTTATAGTCGACTGTCAAGTGTTCATAGAGCGGGATAAGTATATTTTGCATGCGTCCATCAAGAATCGATATCCTTATCCCTATTTTAGTAAAGTTGTCACCGTCTCACCAACTAAGTATGGAGACGGAAAATGTCACACTAATACATTCACATGTAATTCCCACATCATTTTCTTAATGCAGTCCATCATCGGTCGGCATTGTCCCACAAAGCGGA